>JAJOZX010013766.1:90000-110302 GCA_023014485.1 Bathynomus jamesi | reverse complement strand
TAAAAGTGTTAGTTAAAACTAACCCTTCAAGATGACTGCATGGACTGTGGAACAGCTGCGTTTCATAACTGAGCAATATTATGAGCATGGAAGAAGTGTAGTTTCAGCTCAAAGATCTTTCAAAGACAAATTTTCAGATGTCAAAATCACCTTCTAGAGCTGAAACTACACTTCTTCCATGCTCATAATATTGCTCAGTTATGAAACGCAGCTGTTCCACAGTCCATGCAGTCATCTTGAAGGGTTAATTTTAACTAACACTTTATTTTGTTTTGTATCTTATCTTGTCTTGTATTTCAAAACCTATACAATCCTGTCCAAACTTGTAACTATCCTCTTTCGAATGATGCGTATGATTTTATAAAAGGACTTATACTTTAAGAGTTACAGGGGTTTCTTTTGGGTCCCATTTCTCTGGATCACCCTATATATATATATATATATATATATATATATATATATATATATATATATATATATATATATATACTACAGTAGTGTCATTGACGTCCCACCTCACCAAAATATTTGAAAGAATAGTCAGAGAGAAAATCTATGACTTCTTGGAGACACTGGAAAAATTCAACGAAAATCAGCATGGATTCCGATCAGGAAGATCATGCCTATATCAACTTATAAAGCACTATAACAATATCCTAGATGCACTTGAAGTCAATAAAAACTATGATGTCATATACACGGATTTTGCTAAACTTTCGACAAATGCGATCATGGTAGAAAAGCACATAAAATGAAACGTATGGGAAATAACAGGCAAAGTGAGAAAATGAATCTACAACTTCCTCAGAGAACGTCTACAAGTCATCAAAATTCAAGTATATCATCATCAGAATCAAAAGTACGCAGCTCAGTACCACAAGGTACAGTGCTGGCCCCACTCCTGTTAATTATCATGCTAACAGACATAGACAGCGGAATAAACAGCAACAGTATAGTAACATCCTTTGCGGACGATACAAAACTCAGCAGAAAAATCAGCGATGCAAATGAAGTGGAGGCCTTGCAGAGGGGCACGAACAAAATATACATTTTCTGAAGGAAAATAGCTTGGTTGTCAGGGGGGCCAAGACTTTTTAACCAGCTTCCAAAGGACCTCAGAAACGTTACAGGAGTCAAAGTTGAAGTCTTCAAGAGAAGACTAGATGCCTGGCTCAGGACGGTACCAGATGAGCCGGGTGTACCTGGCTATGTGCGGTGGAGAGCGCAAGAGAGCAACTCGCTCCTCCATCAGGCCTAGAGGCGGGGCCACCAGCTTGACCTTCGTGTGAATAGAGAGAGACCAACACACGGAACCTGAACAAGGTTAAGGAAGTATATATATGTTACAGTCAATATGTAAAATTAGGCAATTTATAAATCGACTAAAATTCAGGCAATGTGTCAAATTGGTAATACACACAAACCCTAACCTAACCTAACCTTTCTGGTAATGCTGCACATGCATGCCCACTAGTATTTCCCAATATGTTGCCTAAAAATTCATGGTTAGGTTAGGTTTAATTAGGTATTAAGTAAATCGAACATTTAACACATTGCCTAAAATTTCAATCAATTTATAAATTGCCTAATTTTAGAAATTGACTGTAACATACATATATATCAAATCCCTATTACGTAGAATCTGAGTTATTTATTGCTTTTACTCATGAGCCTTCCAGAATCCCCAAAACGATCTCATGAAGATCACTGAAGACTTAACCATTTATTTAAAGCTCCCTTTTATTCTATCGCCTTTCTAAAGCGTGTTGAGAACTGGATAGCTCAGAGAACGATGATTCTGTTACGACGCGACGGGGGTTCGAATCCCACCTGCTCTCGCGTAGTTACCCAATTTAATGCCATTTCTCTCTTCGTACAGAATAAAAAATAAAATTTCTATCCACAATATCTTCTAATAAAGTTTATAAGTCTATGAGCCTCGGAATGACAACAAAAAATGAGCCTCGGAATGTGAAAAAAAAATGAACCTCGGAATGAAAAAAAATGAGCCTCGCAATAAAAATTTAAAAAAAAGCCTCGGAATGAGGAAAAAGATGAAATGATAATAATGCCTAAAATGATCTTAATTCTAACATGGGCAAGTGATAGAACGGCAAAAGAATATAGACTCCTGTATGTTGCAGTCACGTTGTACGTATAACTACACTAATAAACGAAGAAGGACCGGCAAAATATAATTTTTAAGTATATATATATATATATATATATAATAATATATATATATAATAGATAGATAGATAGATAGATAGATAGATAGATATATAAAAAATCATTGATGTATTCATAGTTTAAGTGGAAGTGTGAAGAGTAAAATCTTTTTACATTGAGCACCGTTATTATTATTATTATTATTATTATTATTACTATTAATATTACTATTATTATTATTATTATTATTATTTAAAAGTTTATTCTAGAATTTCCGCATTTTTTCACTAATTTAAAAAAACGACTTTTAACGTAAACTCAATATGATCCATTTTAGATAATTACATAGAATCTTTATGAAATTATAATTTTCTAAGCATAACTTCTGTACAGATTATAGTAACTTTCTAAGCATAACTTCTGTACAGCTTATAGTAACTTTCTAAGCATAACTTCTGTACAGATTATAGTAACTTTTATATCGAAAGAATTGCTTAAATTTTAGTCATAATAATTAATTTCAGAGGCTGAGGAAAATATTTCTTGAATACTTCCAAAATCTAAAAGAACTATATATATATATATATATATATATCAGTTTACGAAGATAATCTGCCGTGCTTTACTTGGAACAAACTGACAACCTCCTCCTACTTGCCAGTTATTGTTGTTAGTGTTATTGTAAACAGAACTTCAGGCTTTGTTAAGAATGTGATGCACAAGCTATCTACCTTTTTCTGTAGTCTAAGCTACAAGTATAGCGACAGAAAAGAAGGGAACACTCAAAACGGAAAAGACTGACAAAACAGAATGAGTAAAGCGTTTACCATTGAAGCCATTAAAAGCAAACGTTCAATGAACTTTATTGAAAAATGGATGCTGACTTTTATGCGCTAAAACTTTTCTGTGTGAAGAATACAATTATAAACCAAAAGTTTATTATTATTACAGCACTGTATTATGCGTTTCATCAATGAAACATCCTGGACAGAGGCGCTCGTAAGTCTTCGTACAGAGAAATATTTCAGTTATATTCGTCCTCATCTTTTCTACCAGGCATAAGATAGTTATGAAAAGTTTACGTTTATTTGGAAAATTTTAACAAATAAAACAATTAGTTCAATTCCAACATATAATGTTAAAAAACATCAAAGAATTTAAAGAAAATTAAAAAATTAAAATGCAAAAGTTTTCGTACATTTATTTACAAAATTATGTAATATTTTGTTTTTCGACCTAAGGCTTGAAGAATTTAAAATTTTTATCAGTAGTTGGTTGTTTCTTGATTAGAGACTGTTGGCAATTCTGAATTCTAGAATTTTCATTTTGAATCTTTATGGAAGACGGATGACTGTACAAGACATTAGTAGAAAATGGGTCGGCGTGGTAAAGAGCTATCTACAGATCTTATGAGATTTGTTATTGCTGCACACTATTCTGGAAAGAGTTACAGGAAGAAAGGAGAATTTCGAATTCCATTTACGACGGTTGCTGCAGTTAGAAAGAAATGGAAAGGCTTTGGAACAATAAAAAGGCAAGATTTCAGAACGTACAGCTAGACGGATTGAAAGAATGGTTGCTGCGAATCCACGAGTGACTGCAGGGGAGATTTGCCAAACATTATGACTTTCTAAGATCGATATTTATCTCTCTACTGTACATCGTACATTGACCAAAAATGGTCTGCATGGAAGAGCTGCACGAAGAAAACCTCTGCTACGAAAACACACAAGAACGCTCGTTTAAAGTACGCCAAGAATCATCAAAATGATGGATATGCATTCTAGAAGAAAGTTCTCTGGACAGACGAGACCAAATCTGAATTATTTGGGAACAACACGCAAAGGCATGTTTGACGAAAATCAAATACTGCATTCGAAGAAAAAACATGCTTAGTGCTTCTGATCCAGGAAAGCTTGTTGTCATCAATGGAATCTTGAATTCAAAGAAATAAGGAAATTTTAGAAAATGTATTGCCTTCAGTTCGGGAGTTGCGAATGGGTCGCAATTGGGTACTGCAACAAGATAATGATCCAAAACATAAAAGCAAGAGCGCCATGAAATGGCTTCAACAAAAGAATTTCAAGCTTCTCGAACGGCTCAGTCAAAACCCAAATCTCAGTTTAATCGAGAATGTGTGGTTTGATTTGGTTTGATAGGGTGAATGAGGCTAAAGTACTTGGCATTAATTTAGACAAAAAACTAAATTTCAAAAGTCATGTACAACATATCAAATCCAAAAAATCAAGATTTCTTTTCATATTATTTAAACTAAAAAGAAAAAAGACCATTCCTCAAAACGCACTCCTTACTCTATATTATTCCTTCATCCATCCACATTACAACATAGGGTAGCTCAAAGAAATATATAAAACATCCTTTGGAAGTAATTTATAAAAAATGCTCGCAAATTCCCTCCAATAATAACAACAGACAGTTACACTTCCCCAATATTTAAAGAGCTAAATATTTTAAAACTAAATGACTTACACAAATTCAATGTTGCTATCAATATGTTCAAAGTTATCAACAAAATTCGACATATATCACCCATTCAATGAGCAATCCCACCCCCTCATCAAATACACCATCGTTATAAAACCAGACTGCCCAAGGATTGTATACACAAATCTAACTATACAATAGAAACTACTGTAAATTCACTCTCTTTCAAAGGAGCAGATGTATGGGAAGCAATTCCCATGTATATCAGGCAAGCTTCCTCACTAAATGTATTTCGCAAATCACTAAAAAATAACACTTCATTAGCTCCTACTGATTTGTAAGTTCACTACTGCCATTTTTACCATAGTAGTCAATTTTGTAATCAACTATTTAAAGTATGCTAATTTCATTAAGCACCTTCAGTTTCGTAATCTCTTCGCTTTTTCATTTTTAGCTATTCTTTTGTTTTTATTAAGTGACATTTATTTTCTACTAAATATACAATAAATAATTTACTTTAAAATTATGTTACATTCTCTAAACTTTATATTGTATTTGCTATTATTATTATTCTTTGTTGTCACTCTTACTACTACTTGCCACTTTCCCTATTTTCTGTAATACTTTCTACTAAATATACAATAAATCATTTAATTGAAAATCATGTAACATTTTGTAAACTTTATATTGTATTTATTATTATTACTGTTATTATTAGTAATATTATTATTATTTTTTGTTGTCACTATTACTCTTTTTTTATGTAATAAATAAGGTAAATGGCATTAATTTTGACTAAAAAGCCTCCATGCTTTCAAGAGCATATTCAGATGAGATTACTGTGAATATATTAATATCATAACAAATATCTAAAAATTGTAAAACTCACTTTTATTCTTTTCTGAATAAAGATTTTTGAATTTGGATTTGATTTGAAAAAGGTGTCCGCAAGAGAAACCCTTCAAATCCGAATAAATTGCAACAATTTTCTTTAGAAGAATGGGCTGAAATTTCTACTGAGAGATATCGAAAACATGTAGAAAAATACCCAAAACGAATCATTGAAGTCATTCAAGCAAAAGGTGGACACGCAAAGTATTAAATAATTTTGTAAATAAATGTACGAAAACCTTTGCATTTTAACTTTTTTATTTTCCTCAAATTCTTTGATGTTTTACATTATATGTTGGAGTTACATATAGTTAACATATCCTACGCATGGTACAAAAGATAAGGATGAATATAACTGACATATTTCTCTGTACGAATACTTATGAGCGTCATTGTAATAATCAGTCCAGAGGGTCAGAAACTGGCACGGCGCTCAGATCAACTAATGCGGTCCATTGAGCTAATTCCTAGATTATTATTAGGCGACATTAATGTCTTCCCTTTGCTTACAAGGAAACGGTGTTACCCAATGTGTTACTGGCCCTGGTTGGAGCATCATATGTTTATGGGTGATGATGGGTCTAATGCGGTATGAACTCAATACCTTCAGTTCTCAGTTTATTTTGGATCTGTTTATCCATTCTTTACACTGAGTAATGTCATAACGTCATTTAAGCTGTCATCTGTTGAAATGTTATTTCAATTACTGTACCTACGTCCTTTGAGATTCCCACTTTCGAATTTCTCGTTCTTGATCGAAGACTTAAATGGAAATGGTAAAAGTAGCACTTCTTATCAGACTGGAAATCAACAGTTTGCTTTAATACTGTAACGAAACAAATTAACTTAATTTAAGTTTAGGTTAGGTAAGGATAGGTCAATTTAGGTTGTTAGGAAGGTTAAGTTAGATTTATGAAAGAGCGACAAAAAAAGAGATGTTGATAGAATGAGTATAGTTCCAATAATTTTTTTTGAATAGTGAGCGGCAGGGCGGAGGGATCGTCAGTCCCTGCATATACAGAGCGGAAACCCTTATTAATAATAAGAGTTCAGTCCTATCACTACTTTTTCCCACCTGAGAATTTATAAGAGAAATGAGTATAAATGAAATACATCAATTTGAGTTGAGGTTCTACGATAACAGGAAATATTACGTCATGAAGATGAGAGTTCAATTTCTTTGAAAAGACCATTGAACAATATTTTCCTTAATAAATGCAAAAAAATTCACTTTTTTCTACGTGAAGGTCAAAATATGAAAATAAAAACCCACTCTAATAGACAGAGTTTATTTCCACAAATAAACTCTGTCTATTAGAGTGGGTTTTTATTTTCATATTTCAATATTTTCCTTATTCATCGGATGATCCTCAATGTCTTAAAAAGTGCGCTCGCAATTTCGTCATTCCAGTTAAAGAAATTACTTTATCAAAACGATTTCTGCGTCCTTGGTTCCATTGC
The DNA here is from genome assembly GCA_023014485.1 of Bathynomus jamesi. Lineage (NCBI taxonomy): Eukaryota > Metazoa > Arthropoda > Malacostraca > Isopoda > Cirolanidae > Bathynomus > Bathynomus jamesi. Next base: position 103,336 of record JAJOZX010013766.1, on the reverse strand, counting down.
TGTTTCGTATTATGATGCTATGTGCCTTGATCAAAGTAAAGTAGTAATTGAAAACATTATTTCTTGACGTTAATATACTTTTTTTAAATGAAATTGTTTATCGACAAAATAAGTGTTATAATATTTCAAATTTTGCCATGTTACAATAACTTTAACATAGAATATGCAGTTTTTAATTGGACTATTTATTTTATTTAATTTAGCCCTTAAATTTTAGGCTTCATTGCATCGGTTTTTAATATTAAATTAAATTAATTATATAGTTCACTTGACATATTAACGCTGACGTATTTTCGTTGACATTTCCTTCAATTTCGAATATATATATATATATATATATATATATATATATATATATATATTATATATATATATATATATTATATATATATATATATATATATATATAATATATATATATATACTGTATATATACTAAAATCACAAAATAACACGTGATCTTATTAATAAGCAAACAACCACAGGGTTGTTTGCTTATATATATATATATATTATATATATATATATAATATATATATATATATATTATATATATATATATATATATATATATATATTTCAAGTGTCCTGTTAAAGTCAGACAGCCTTTAACAAATAACTTTAAAAGAAAGATTAGTGAATAAATACTTAAATTTTAAAGCTTTAATCATAAAATCAAGAGATAACTGCCTCTTTTCATAATGACATAACAAAGGTAACGTATACAACCAACCAACAACTAATGTGAATGTATTTAACTCCAAATATAATCTCTCCAATAAAAACAGGAAAAAAAGCTCAAAAATGTAACATTTTCCATATTTAAAAAATTTAAAAAAGAAAAAAACTCAAAACGTAATTAAAATTTACGACAAAAGCCGTATTTAACTTCAGTCCAAGTTTGGACCATACAGCAAACTCATGTTCGAAGGACATTTAAGGCGAAACGTTACAGACCGAGTTTACAGTTAATCTTTCTTTAAGTTTCACCTTCACAACTTGTAATTGAATACGTTCCTCAAACACTCTTCGTCGCAGCTGTATGTCTTTCATGCAGTCCTACGGCTTCGAAGGACTCATTTAGAGTTTGGGAAAAAAGTTCGACTACAAACATAGAATCTCTAAAAAGAATTATTCAATCTGTAATGTTTGGTATTTTTTTTAAATTTTATTAGTGTCCCCCCAAAAAAGAATAACATACCCAAAGAAAACCATATTATTACCAATTAGTAATTTTTTTTTGCTTTATAAAAATTTTGTTTCTAAGCGAGCTTTTTTTCCCAAAATCAGAGCAAAATTTTTTACGATGATGAGTTGAACTCAGTAATTGTAGTTTCCCCTCTAGTAATAATAATAATAATAATAATAATAATAATAATAATAAATTTATGATGAAATTTCCTGCTTAATCACTATCTGGTGAACAGTAAACCTAAAAGTATTATTAAATTGTAAATTATTACTGTTCAATTATTTTTTTCATTCATGTAGTTTGCCTTTGACTGATATAAATAATTATTTAAAAACATTCATTACAGATTTGGATTTATGACAATATAGTTTAAGGATTGTGAGTCATTATCATGACAATCAGCTACGAGGAATATTATATTGCGAAGGCTTTAAGGAATTAATCAATGACACTGTAACAAAATATTCATTTAGTTACCACTATTTTTCAAACTTTATTTGATAGTTATATTTACGATATTTAACTGTGATATAAAATCATTGTCTTAAACAATATTTTGCTTCGATGCGTAATTTAATCTCTGTTACTTTTCCTGAACTCAAACAGAACTGTAGAAATTAATGCGATTCAACGTAAAATACAACCTAACTTTTGAGAGCTTCAAAATCAATTAATTTCAAAGTTGATTACATCTCGGCAAAAGACAAAGAAGGATAAGAGAATTAAATATCGAAAGAAAACCATTGATATCGAAATCTTCCGTCCGAAACATCTTCAACGTATCAGAGACAAACAATCTCATTTACAAAACTAAAAGGAAGCAACTTTCTTTCAAATATTCCATGAATAATTTGGTCATAAGAGGTGGAAATAACAACTCATTTTTAAACCTCGGATCTGAGTCTAAAATCCTCTCAAATGTATATAAAATTGGTAAAAGAAATGCGTCATTTTATCAATTAAAAAAAAATGTCTGCTGGTAGGTGCAAGTCACGAGGTTCGGTCATTTTTAAGTTGGTTGTTTGGTTATTGTTACTTCTATCCAAGTGGCTGGGACTATTCGTCGCCACGTGTGTAAGTGCGAATCCTTTGCAAGCTGAGAAAAGAAACATTATTTGAGGTTTTCCTGAATTATGATTTTAAGTATTTTAATTGTAATAAAAGTGTTTCTACGAGGAATGAATATTCGAATGTGGTACAAAAGATGCTTCTAAGATGTAAAAAAAAATTTGCAGTAATTGATTTTAAAGTTTTTATTTTTCATTTTATGAATTTTTCATTTTTCACTTGGCCACCATAATGGACGTCATGCTTGGCATACATTTTTAAATTCTTTTCATTCAATAAATGGTGGTTCGTTTTTGCTGTTCCTTATACAGGGTGAGTCACGACGAAATGTCATAACTTCGGGAGCTTATAGCTGAGGTCATTCTCAGTCTAAAACTTCATATGAACATAGGTCCGATTCTTAACGGTTATGGAGCTATGGATGTTTGAATGTTTAAAACTAAGAATAAGCGAACAAATAGCTGCTAAAGTTTTAATTCAGGAATTTACAATAACTGTTCAAAATGACTACCCTCGGCCTCAATACACATGGCGGCTCGTCTGTGAATCGCGCGTATCGCTCGCATTAGTTCATTACGATTGTCCTTTATGAGGGCTGCAGCATTCAAAATGCGACGGAGCAATGCATCTCGTGTTTCCACTTTTTTCTGGTACACCAGCTCTTTCATGCGCCCCCACAGATAAAAATCTAGAGGGGTAGGTCCGGAGACCTGGGTGGCCAATTTTGTGCACCACCACTACCGATCCATCGACCAGGGAAGCGATCATCGAGATGTGTTCTCACTGCACGGTTAAAATGGGGAGGAGCTCCGTCTTGTTGGAAGTACATCCATAGCTCCATAATCGTTAAAAATCGGACCTATGTTCATATGGAGTTTTTTACTGGGAATGACCTCAGTTATAAGCTCCCGAAGTTATGACATTTCGTCGTGACACACCCTGTATATATAACTGATTTTGTCACTAATGTAAAGTTATATAATTTTATAATGTTTATACCATCTATAAACTTATCTATATACTTATCTTATATTGATAAATAATCGCTTATACCGTTCAAACTCTAATTGAGCTGATTTGGAGATCACCCAACATAATTTAATAATTAGAGATAAACATCGAAGCGGTTACGAAAGACGTGGTTCTTTTAGTTACCTAAATTACAATCTCTACAGTATGTACGAGTAATTACCCCAGAATATAAACCTTACACGAAAAGGTATTTAAAATATATTTTATATAGTTCAGTTGCGTGGAAATGACAATAAAAAATATCGATAGGCACATAACATCGGACTATATTACCCAAAGGTTTGGAATGGACGTAAGGAAATGCTGCAATGCATAATCTACATAACGTGAAGCGGATAATTGTTTTTAATTTTTTTCGTACAGCTCAAGAAGATTTATAGAAAATTGCAAAAATGTAGCATGATTTCTTAACTGTTTTCTAAACATTCAAAAACGAGAACGTCGCATGAACTTTGATCTCTTATTAACACACATTTATTCCGTCATTTATACAGTGGTCTAATGCAATAAGACATTCAGAGAATGAACGTCAATTGTATTTAACAGATCATATAAAAGATACTTCAGGAATAAATTAGGTACTGTAATATTTCATAATATTGCTAAATTAAACTTTTAAACTTTTGTGCAAAGGTTAGTAAGTATAACAAGCTAAAGCTAACGTCCGTATCTCAGTTGGTAACACCGTTTCCCTGTAAGCGAAGTGAAACACTGAGGTCGTGGGTTCGAACCTCGATGATGCTGGTAATATTAATTACATTAGAGTAATGGGCCGCATTAGTTGGCCTGAGTGCTGTGACAGTTTCTGATCTTTCTGACTGGTTGTTATTATTATTATTATTATTATTATTATAGCAAACAAATTTAAATGGCAGAACTTAGCAAATTTTAATATACAGGATTCTAATATTATGCAAAACTTTTAACAATATTTTTCCTAAAATATTTCCAAAGTAATGACACGTAATATTTAGTTATCTTTTTCAACCTTTTCGTTCGTGATTATTTTCACTTTAAACCAAAAAATATTCGATTTACTGTTATTCAAAAACAAATATTTTAGTAAATAGTCATTACACGCATTTTGGGTTCCTTTACCGACAACTAAACTAAACCTATATAAACAAGTAGAAACATTGGTAGAAAAATTGCATTTTAGTTCGCTATATATATTATTATTTTTGGAGGGATATTACTGTGCAATCTCAATGGTACTGAAAGAGTTAAGGAATAAATATTAAAAAACAGTTTGGAGAAATAATGTCCGCAAATTTTTTGTGGCAGAAATGTCTCGTTTGTAAATTTTCACAGAAATAGCAGTCTGCTTACGCTTATGGTTAGATTAACTGCATTTTTATTTTTTTTCTGAATTTTACTGCGGGGACACGCTTCAAAACTAATTCTTCTGTAGCGTTCGGGAGCGACGCTACGTCATCAACAACGCTGCAAATGAGGGCATTACGCCTTTCATTCTCAGCAATACGCGCAATCAAATTCGCATAGATCTTGTTCCTCGTAAGTTATTGCAGTTTCACGTTTTCTCCTTTACAATAATTAATGAGCATTTTTATGAGTATCTGTTTGCACGTTACTGAAAATTCTATAAACAGTTGCAATTATCATCCTGTAGTGTTTGCCTTCTAATGTAGTGATTTTTATTGTATTAACATGATTTTTACTTACTTATAATGATAGTTGTCATGTCGAACTTACACTGTACCGCAAACTTTAGTGGTTTTTCTATACTAAATTTCGTTTAACTGCATACAATGCCTGTCTGACTCGGCAGCGTGTGTCTGATTAGGCTTAAAATATGGGAAGCCGAGACACGAAATAGATTTTACATGATTTTATTCAATAAAACTTATGAAACAGTGATTAAAGGTTGGGTGGGGGAATTAAGATGAATATGACATGGAAAGAAAGAGAGAGAGAGCCTAAGCTAACTATAATTAACGCCTAACATAATTTACAGTGGTGGGCACCGTTAACCAAAAAGTTAACTTCGTTAACCGCTAATCCGTTAACCAAAAAGTTAACTTTGTTAACCGTTAATCCGTTAATTCGTTAAACGTGTAACGGAAGTTACCGATAAACCGTTAACGTTAACTTTTATTATAAAAAAAAGAAAAACACAATATATATATAATTTAATTTTCCCTCTTCTTCTCGTTCTCCATTTTGTCCATGAGATGCATGTTGCCCTTCATGAAAATTAGCATATCAAAGTTTTCATCAGACAGGGATGATCTCTTGGCCCTCAGGATGTCCTTGCCCATAGAGAACAAACGCTCCACTGCAGCACTGGAGGGGATGGCTGTGTTGAACTTGATGAACAAGTCCACCAACACTTGCTCACCCAAGAAGGCAGCATCTGTCAGCAAGTCTTTGGAGTTGGTCTCCAGCCAGGTCTTGACCAAGTTCTGGGCCTTGCCCTTGAGTGACCTGTGGCTTCTGCTGCTCTCTTTTGTCTGGATGACAGCACTGAAGAAGTCATCCTCCTCCTCGTTGTTGCTGCCTCCACTGTTGCTGCCCACTTTCGTTGGACTGCTGCTTCATGGCCTCCTCGACTGTACCCTCCATGCTTTTCCTCACCCTGGCGACCTTGGTGTTGTCATACTTGTCCAACCAGATGAGGTGAAAACGCTCCCATTGTAAGACATCAATTGACTTAATTTATGTCATCAAAGTGACATGAGAATTGAAATCTTACCTGATCAGTTTTATGGTTCTTGAAATGTATCAAGGAGACTACTAATAAGGTACTCACAGACATATTATAAATATACATGACTTACTTGACAACGATTATTTTTAAATATTCACTAGCACAAACATGTTGCGCAAGAGACAGACTGCAAATGAAACGAATGTAGTTATTTGTTGTAATTGTTACATATATATTATTGAAAGTGCCTTAAAATGCTCGTGATATTTCTTGAAAGAAGTTGAAACATTCAACTCAAATGGCAAATCTTTCCGCCTGATTTTACAGTCGACCATGTTTTGCTCAAACCAATGCCATAAATAACTACCATATTTGGTAAGACACAAATTGTGGCGACGGAAACAAATATATCGCCTGATTTTGCACTGCGGAAATGGAAATTCGTTCATCACTATTAACAGTGGCGGATTAATTGCGCACCTGCTCAGCACTGAAAATAATAGAAACTTTTAAACGTTTATTTATGAATTTTTTGGGTTAACGGACTTGAGTTAACGGAAGTTAAATGTAACGGAAGTTAATTAGTCCGATAATGATTTTCAAAGTTAACTTAAAAGTTAAATCGTTAACGAAAAAGTTAACTTCGTTAATTAACGATTAAAGGATTAACGGTTTGTGCCCAGCTTTGATAATTTACATTAAAAAACACGATGAAACACAATGCACTCGCGATCACAAAAATCAGCGAAAATCTACGCATTTGAAAATGAGGCGCAGAGTTGCCAAATGTAAATTTATAACTCTGGGCATACCAACCAGTATTTTAAAACAAATTTTCTCCTCTCTCGACAGTTAATATAAAAACAAATTTCCAGTTCATAATCACGTCGAATTGCACTAATTAACAATAACATTAATTCCATTTATTACAATCTTTTCCACGTTATCTCCAACCTGACATTTTTAGTCGTTTTGTCCCTAGTTATTCATTCATCACTAGGAAAAACCTTAAATCGGAACAACATAAAAGGAAGAATTAAGGACAGATTCGGAGGAAGGAAACGTCAAACGAAGTAACCTTGAACTTCAAACATCGCCATGCATTTAAAAATGCCACGTTTGAAAATAAAAATCAGAAAACATTTAGTTATTTTATTCAACAGTTCTAAGTTTAATCAGAAAATAATTAAAAATATACTATATATATATATATATATAGCTAGATAGATAGATAGATAGATAGATATCTTTCAACCTTTCAAATGTTCTGTGCGATGATTCCTCATTTCACGAAGGTCAAGCTTGTCGCCCTCCCCTCTTATCGTACCTAATATATATATATATATATATATATATATATATAGGGTGTCCCATAAGTCCGATCTCAAAGGAAAATTTATTTTAAATTAAATTTACAAAAGTAATACATTAAAACTAAAACAAATGTTCAGATTGACGTCTTGTTTTGGGACCATTTTTTTTCGGTTGCAGGTAAAATAACAAGCAATGGCTAATATGAAAGCGAGTTACACTCCTCGGGAATAAATTTTCCTAGGAGACCGAACTTATGGGACACCCTATATATATATATATATATATATATATATATATAGGGGTTAGACAAAATAATATGAACACCCGCCGATTTCACCGGTTATCTTTACGGACTGCTCAGACACAAAGTAAACGGTCAAATGACTGACAAACCTATTTAAATGCGTAACAGAGAGTGTATACGTCATGTTATAACCCTCACGTTGTTTTCACAGATCTGAGTGAATTATGAATTAGCAGTTATGAAAGACCTGTCAGACTTCCAAAGAGGGCAAATTGTCGCGAGCGCGGATGGCTGGTGCATCGGTGACGAAAACCGCTCAGATGTTCAATGTATCCAGAGGAACTGTCTCTATGGTCATGTCTGTATACCAAAACCATGGAAAGACAAGCACCGACAAATGCAATAGTGGACGCAAGAAGAAGCTGTGTGATCGAGACCGCCGGGTGCTAAAGCGCATTGTGACAAAGAACCATAAGACCACAGCTCCAAAAGTGACTGCAGAGCTTAACCAGCATCTTGCAAGCCCGGTATCGACCAGAACTGTACGTCGCGAGCTCCATGGAGCTGGATACCATGGGAGGGCTGCAATTGCCAAACCCTTCCTTTCGCACAGGAGCTCTGGTGGTGGTGCTCGAGGATGAGTCTGTTGACGATGTATGCCAGCTTGTGACATGCCAGCCTGTGATGCCAGCAATAAAATTATTAAAAAAAAAATATAAAAAAATTAGACTAACATGAACGTAGATGTAGCTCGTAGCGTAAACTAACCCACTTTTTGTTTAACTTTACCTACTTTTTTACTTTGCATGTCTGTAACACTTTTCTTGCATGTTTGTAGTTTGCATGGTATGACTGTGAGTTAAGACTGTGTTTGCATGGTTTGTAAGCGTTCTTATTTCATTTCTTTTCATCTTTCACCCCTCTCCTATTCTCTCCGACTATTTTTCTGACTTGTCGGCAGTGGCCGGCGGATGATGATGGTGAGTCTTTTTTTCTCTTTTTCTGAATGAATGTTAACCCACGAATGATAGGTGTTGCTCCTTACTTAACCCCTTATTCTCTTCTCTTCTCTTAACCCCCTACTCTTTCCTTTCTCTCGGGTTAACCTTAGAGTGGATCTTAGGGTCTTTGTTAGCCTTAGCTTCTGTAGATCTGTAGAACATTGAGCGGCGCAGAAAATGGTGTAATGACCATAAGAATTGGTCAATGGACCGGTGGAAGAATGTAGTCTACTCCGACGAATCCTCCTTTACGCTATTTCCATGTTCCGGTCGAGTTTACGTCTGGAGACAGCCTAAAGATGCTTATGACCCCGACTGCCTGACCCCAACCGTTAAGCATGGAGGCGGATCTGTGATGGTTTGGGCAGCAATATCGTGGAATACTCTTGGCCCAGCTGTAGTACTCCATGGTAGGGTTAACGCCCAGGTCTATCTGTCAATATTGGCTGACCAGGTCCATCCCATGGTCCAAACGCTGTTTCCCAATGGCGGCGCCGTCTTCCAGGATGATAATGCACCAATCCACACCGCTGGGGTCGTTAAAAACTGGTTTGAAGAGCATGTTAGTGAAGTAGAACGCTTGGATTGGCCTCCACAATCCCCGGATCTTAACATTATCGAGCATCTGTGGTGTCAGTTGGAGCAGCAGGTCAGAAGCCGATTCCCACCGCCGGCGTCTTTGGAGGAACTGGAGCAGGGTTTGCTCGAAGAATGGTTCAGGATTCCTCTAGCCACTGTCCAAGAGCTGTATGAATCAATTCCCCGACGCATTGCAGCTGTTATTGCCGCTAAAGGAGGACCAACTCCATATTAAGAATAAAAACCGCCATTTATCAAGGTGTTCATATTATTTTGTCTAACCCCTGTGTGTGTGTATATATATATATATATATATATATATATATATATATATATATATATATATATATATATATATATATATATATATATATATAAAGGGTGATCCAGAGAAATGGGACCCAAAAGAAACCCCTGTAACTCTTAAAGTATAAGTCCTTTTATAAAATCATACTACACATCATTCGAAAGAGGATAGTTACAAGTTTGTACAGGATTGTATAGGTTTTGACAATACAAGACAAGATAAGATACAAAACAAAATAAAAGTGTTAGTTAAAACTAACCTTCAAGATGACTGCATGGACTGTGGAACAGCTGCGTTTCATAACTGAGCAATATTATGAGCATGGAAGAAGTGTAGTTTCAGCTCAAAGATCTTTCAAGACAAATTTTCAGATGTCAAAATCACCTAAGAGCTGAAACTACACTTCTTCCATGCTCATAATATTGCTCAGTTATGAAACGCAGCTGTTCCACAGTCCATGCAGTCATCTAGAAGGGTTAGTTTTAACTAACACATTTATTTTGTTTTGTATCTTATCTTGTCTTGTATTGTCAAAACCTATACAATCCTGCACAAACTTGTAACTATCCTCTTTCGAATGATGCGTATGATTTTTTAAAAGGACTTATACTTTAAGAGTTACAGGGGTTTCTTTTGGGTCCCATTTCTCTGGATCACCCTTTATATATATATATATGTTAAACACAGACCGTGCATGGAACAAGGAACTCTTCTGGAAAATTAAATCCACTATAGTCCGAATAAGTAATGGTAAATGACAAATACCATAGTTTTTCTTTTTCATGATGCTAGCCCGACGTGGGCAACGGGTCTCTCGCAAAGATATCCCATAAATATAGCTTCCCTCACCAGCTATCTGCAAAGCAGACAGGATCCAGCTTTGGGACATGGACCTAGGGTTTAAAGCAAGCCTAGTCCCTACATTCAGAACCTCTATATAAGTAAAAGACTCGTTGCATTCACGTCAGATTGAATAAACAAAGAAAAAGGGGTAACTATTGTATTTTTAGCCAAAAAAAACAAAACTTAAACCTATATTTATGGGATATCTTTGCGAGAGACCCGTTGCCCACGTCGGGCTAGCATCATGAAAAAGAAAAACTATGGTATTTGTCATTTACCATTACTTATTCGGACTATAGTGGATTTAATTTTCCCAGAAGAGTTCCTTGTTCCATGCACGGTCTGTGTTTAACATATAAATTTCTCAGGGGACCATTCTGAGTTTGTATATATATATATATATATATATATATATATATATATATAATATATATATATATATATAATTTCTCATTTATTCATCGCAATATTGACTCTTCTTTGATTTTTTTCATTCTAAAATTGCATTAAAAGAATAATTGCTTTTTTATATTTCAATTTAAAACATGGCTTTGAAAAGTCGTAAAACCTCGAAATAAAATTACTATTATTTATTATTTATTCTATTTTATAAATGAATTTGTACGTTTAATATCGTGAAATTGGAATTTTAAAATTCGGATGCTGAGGTTGTTAGGTTAGGAATTAAAATTATTTGCGGGACGGTCTTAATTTACGACGTATTTAAACATTTATGTTCACTGGAATGAAAAGGAAATTTGCGCTGTACAGGGTGGCCACAAAGTCCCTTTGCGTGAAAAAGAAGGGCAACATATGAAAATAAAAACCCACTCTAATAGACAGAGTTTATTTCCACATTCGTTTTTCTGTATCCACCCGAGGAGGATGCCAGTGGTCATCGAAACTGTTGTGGAAATAAACTCTGTCTATTAGAGTGGGTTTTTATTTTCATATTTTGACCTTCACGGAGAAAAAAAAAGGGAAGTTTTTGCATTTATGAAAGGCAACATATAGATATGATGTAATTTCACCCGAAAGGGACTTTGTGGGTATTTGTAGAAGCGTCGGTTTCCTACTGTTGATCTGGGATGAGTTATTATTATAATATATAATAGATCACTACGTTGTAAGTTGTTTTGCGGCACCTAAATGTAGTTAAAACCTTATAGCTATTATTAAATAAAGAGAAAACGTTCGTCGGTAGTCATGCTATGCAACTATTTCGGAAATGTTAATTGCGCCTCTAATAGTAAGCATTTTATTGCTGTAGTGACATGAGACACGGGAATCTTGCATCCTCTCTCTCTCTCTCTCTCTCTCTCTCTCTCTCTCTCTCTCTCTCTCTCTCTCTCTCTCTCTCTCTCTCTCTCTCTCTCTCTCTCTCTCTCTCTCTCTCTCTCTCTCTCTCTCTTAAACATTAGCGGATGGTTTTATTATTAATACTTACGTATGAAGAACCCCCGAATAAATTACAGTCTCATAACGAAGCCGTAAAATTAAACCTTTATTTTCGTCAAAATGAAATGTTTGTCGACTCAAAAATGTTCAAATGTTTCGACAAAACATTTTGTTTCTAGAGTAAATTTTATTGTTTTTTTTATAAGGTTTTTCGTGTGTAATTTTTGTGTTTGAATTAAAAGTTTAATTTTCAAACTTTATTATGTGAAGCATTTAAAAAGTCTCCCTTTTTTTTTTGTCGATCCGATATATGCGTCTCGGTGGTGTAGTGGTTAGCGTCGCTGACTACGAATCTATCGGCCCCGGGTTCGAGACCCAGTGACGGCAGCGGCGCGCAGCAAAACCCAGCTGTTCATCCTTCCACGCAATAAAGAAAATGGTTGGTAGATAAATGGGTACCCTGGGTGGCCTAGTGGTTAAGACGCTGGGCTGCTGGTGGGGCGTGGTTCGGATTCCACGTTAAACTGTAGGTCTAAGGTGGAGTGAAAAGCTTGACCTTCGTCAGAATGAACAATTCGGACGGAAGCTAACCAAAGGTTACCAAAAGTTTTATATATATATATACAGTATATGTGTGTGTATGTGTGTGTGTGTGTTGCAGATTGAATCCATGCAAGGTCTCCTCTAAGAAGCTTCGACGGATTTGGGAGAGAGCGGTCTCTTTGCTTAATGGATTTGGTCGACTGGGATATTGTTTGTGTATCCGGATGAGCCTCAATTACAGTTCCTCTTATTTATTTTTAGTAGAAATAATTTGATGCTTCTAATAACTGTATTTACAATTAAACAATGACTGTAATCTGGTGATAACAGAAAAGAAGGTTCTGCACTGACGACGGTCAAGCTTGTCACTCCACCTTAGACCTACAGTTTAACGTGGAATCCGAACCACGTCCTGCCCCGGGCGGTCAAAAGTTACGAAGTCCTCGCCCGAACTCGATCTCACGACCTCCCGATCACCAGCTCGGCGTCTTAACCACTATGCTACCCAGGGTACCCATTTATCTACCAACCAATTTTTAGCGTGTGAAAGGATGAACAGCTGGGTTTGCTGCGCGCCGCCTACTGTCACCGGGTTTCGAACCCGAGGCCATTAGATTCGTAGCCAGAAATGCTAACCACTACACCACCGAGACGCATATATCGGATCGGCAAAAAAAAGGGAGACCTTTTAAATCCTTCACATCTCGGCAAATACGGTACATAGAACCATGAAATTTTAGTATGTTAGTACTAGGTAATTTTATGGTTTGTGTGCCATCTTTTAGCATTTTAGCTGAGAAATTAGATTTATGGCGAATATTCCAGAAACATTTTGCTAATCATAGGTTCAAATTGATAATTAAAGCGATTTTAATTAACGTAAGCCAACTGCAAGAGGTTTGGACAAGCTTCTCAAGAAAATCGATAAAACAGGAGATATCAAAAGAATACCAGGTAGCAGTATTAAATTTGGCCACCACACAGTCCTAATTTAAATCCTGTCGATTACGGCCTTTGGGAAAATTTGTCACAGAGAACTTATCGGGTCAAAGTAAGAAATGTCGCTCATTTACGACAGCTTCTTCTGGAAAAATGGGATGAGCTACCACAAGAACAAATCAATAAAGCCATAGATGAATTCCGTCCT
>JAJOZX010013766.1:0-87500 GCA_023014485.1 Bathynomus jamesi | reverse complement strand
ATTTGTAACAAATTTTTTGTTTAATTCCTAAATTGTTAATGAAAGTTTAATATATTTACATAAAATGGTAGAAATGTTATAAAAATGAAGAGTTTAGATTTAGAACCGACATCGAAACATGATCAAATGAATCTTAACATGACGGATTTGTGTTAAAATTTTAATTTTTCGCTTGAACCAAATTAATTGGAGGATCGGCGTTTTGATAAGATTAATATCAGATTTATTAACGTAATAATAAAAAAGACTGGACCCAGTATTTAAGAATGTACTTTAAGTTATAGAAAAATTTGGCGACATCATCTCCTGACATTTGTTCGATAGACAATAATTTTTTTTTAAGTTCAAATTGATGCAGAAATTTCTTTTTTGGTAGTTTCGCGTTATTAACGTCAACTGATCAGAAACAGTAATTATTTTCGCTTCACCCTCGAAATTATTTGATTGAGTTTTAATAATATTTAAACCTTGATCTCAATTAAAATCACGTCTATTTTTTTATTATTATTTTTTTTTGAGATATTAAAGTGTGAAGCAGCGAAAATTAGAAAATTTATTCTGCCAGAATTACAATAGAACGAATTATAAAGGATTTACATTTAATTTCCAATATTCTGAATATTTTTTTATTTTCAGTACTGAGTTTCTTAATAATAATTTTAGATAAGAATTTGCAGTATGCTAAGAATACTGTCTTCATTTTTGCTTCTGCTGACGCGTTTCGTTCATATACTTTGAACATCTTCAGAGCTTTATACATAATTTTAAAGTAAAATGGGTTATATATATATATATTTTTTGAAAAAACTATCAATGTTAACATATACTATAAAAACAAAAAGCTATCAAGCCATTTTTCGACACGTAACAAAAACCCTGATAAAGCAACATCATGTGGTGTACCAATTTATGTGTCCTGGAGTTGACTGTACGTCGACTTACATTGGTTACACCACAAACCACATTAAAGAGAGATCATACCAACATAAATATCGTCCAAGTAAAATTAACGAACATTACAGAGTAGATCATAAAATATTAAAGTTAGAAAATATCTCACAAACTTTCAAATCTTATATTCATCACATAACGTACAAAAACTAAAAATTACCGAAGCCTTTTACATTAAAATGAAAAAACCCAAAATTAATATAAAATTTAATGAACTTTCGAATATTCTTAAATTAATTTGAAATTGTATCAAACTTACAATCAAGAAATATATATATATAACCCATTTTACTTTAAAATTATGTATAAAGCTCTGAAGATGTTCAAAGTATATGAACGAAACGCGTCAGCAGAAGCAAAAATGAAGACAGTATTTTTAGCATACTGCAAATTCTTATCTAAAATTATTATTAAGAAACTCGGTACTGAAAATAAAAAACTATTCAGAATATTGGAAATTAAATGTAAATCCTTTATAAAGACATAGGCCGATATCGACTTTCTAAAATAGAACGAATTATAATAGAATGACGCTCCCCAGTAAATTTTGAAACTTCCGATAAATTTACATCATTGTCATTTAGAAAATTTTGACATTTTACTTCGTTTCTGTTAAAAAAAAATTTGCGAGTGACTTGTTTCTGTAAACAAGATATTGTAAAAGTAATTAAATTGGTGTCGCGTAATAACTTTTCCATTTATTTTGTAAAAAAACAATATTTTTCTAGAAAAACATCGGAGAAACAATAAAAGAAAAATGAATAACTATAGAAGTGGTTGAAGTAAACATTGGTAATCAATACATCAGATATTTTCCATCTTGTTACATTTATTATGGCCATAATAGCAACCTTAATAATGCCATGGGCTACCAGAACCCTTAAGAGAGGACATATATATACACACAGTAATGTATGTATGTATGTATGTTTGTATGTATGTATATAAACAACTTAATTGCATTGTGGGAATCACAGAAGTGTAAGAGAAAGCTGCGTATAATCTTTCACGCGCTTTTTCATGACGACAAATATAAGAATTCTTTTTTTTGGGCGAAGAATTTGGCCTCGATTGCATTATATATGCGACGAATACCTCAATTTCTTTCTTTTAAAATATGAGCACATCAAAAAAGATGTCTAAACTATGGTGTGTAGATTTATTATTATTATTATTATTATTATTATTGGTTATACATTACACTCATATTTAATTTAGTTTTCCTTAGTTTGTTGTTAAAAAAATATCAGATGGGATGGGATAACGTCAGGTTGTCCCCAGATTTTCAGGCATACAATTACTTTGTTCCAACAAGATTATTTGTGTGTGTGTGTATGTGTGGATGTGTGTGCGTGCGTGGGCGTGTGTGTGTGTGTGTGTGTGTATATATAGATAAATTCTTGCGCGAAGCTTAATTTTTGAATGCCGGAAACGCAGTCACAAATTATTTTTTTAGGCTGAATATAATCACACATTAGAGCAATTTAATTATCTATCCTGAAGGCTTTGAACGTCCGATTATATCTGTATTGGAGAGAACCTCTACCGCCGCCTCCTCCTCCTCCTCCTTCTACACGACATTAAAATCCCTCTCCTAAGTTTAGATATTAATTAGGCTACTTAAAACTTCGAAAAACGGTGAAAACCTTTTATTTAGATAAATTTCTCGCCATTCTTAAATCCTTATTATGAAGTGTCGCCATTTTTATACACTTTTTGCTCAACTTTTTTCTCAAGAAATGATTTTTTTTTCACCTATAATGAGAGAACTTTGGTAAGAAAAATATTTTACGTTTTCCTTTCGCGTTCTCAAAGCCGAGAATAGACGTTAGGATTAAATAAAAATAAGGAAGGATTTGAGTCTAATCCTTAAGGCGCATCGTAAACCTTATTCATATTTCTCGTTCAAAATTGGAGTTCTTAAAAGAAAAACATAAAATAGAATATAATGAACCACTGAGTATGTCATTCTTTTTAATTTTTTAGTTTTTTTCACGGGTTTTCGTGCCCATATTTTCATACAGTTGGAGGGTTGGGATGGGAATTAGTTGTTTCCTGTTTCTTAGTTTTGTTTGGTTGGTTGGTGTAAATACTGTATTCATTTTATTATTCCATGTTGTTGTTTTTCCTCTGCACTAACATCCAGCGTCATGTGTGAAAGGAAACCCACAGCATAACCTAGATTATATCATTACATTATTGCGTCATTACATCATCTAGATACAAAGGACGGTCATCCATTCAACTACTTAAGCAGATCCAACGTACTAAACCTTGTTGATCTTACAGAAAGCAGTGTTTCGGCATAGCCACGCCGTGACTTGAAAATGAGAAAAGACATAATAATAATAATAATAATAATAATAATAATAGTATCTCTTATCTCTTGAATGGGTTCTTGTTCTATTCATTTTGTTAAAAAGACGCATGATGAAACGAGTTGCGCCCAAAAGCTGCATTGAAAAGAAAGATTTTGGTTTCCTGGATGATTTAGTGGTAAGAGACGTGTTCGGGACGTGGCCTAGCGACGCAGGGAGAAAATTTCCTCTGTGCTGCAGAGGAATTAACATCAGTCTACGGTCATTGTTGCTCTCTCTCTCTCTCTCTCTCTCTCTCTCTCTCTCTCTCTCTCTCTCTCTCTCTCTCTCTCTCTCTCCCTGAACTTGTTTTCGCTGGAAACTCGGAGGCTGCGCGGTCAACTGATCGAGGTTTTCAAGCTCTTACGCGGGTTCAACGATGTCGATTTTAGAAGCATGTTTAGTTTAAATGATAACCCAACTCGCAACAATGGTTGGAAGTTGGATTTGAAACGGTTTAGGACTAGTGTGTGTGGGAATTACTTTACGTATAAGATCTGTTACACGTGGAACAGGTTACCTTCAGAAGTTGTGAACAGTTCCTCTGTGGATCATTTCAAGAAAAGGTTAGACCAAATCTTGCACACTATTTGAGGGTGTAGAAAATTTTCCCTGGCACTGTTGCCATTGGTACCTCCTCGGTATGGGCCGCAAGGCCTTTTGAGGTACTTCTTTTCCTTGTAACTCCTTGTAACTCTCTTTCTCTCTCTCTTCAGTTATGTTAATAGTAGAAAGCCCATTAGAAGCGGCGTTCTGCGGACCTCCGACGCGGACATCGCTCATGTGCTTAATGAGTACTTTCCGGGAGTGTTCACCAGGGAGGACACCCGCGTCATCCCCGAGCCAGGCGTCAGGCACGAAGGTGCTGGCCTGGATAGTGTTCGATGTACCGCGACAGTCGTTGCCGATAGAATAGACAAACTGAGCGCGTTTAAGGCTCCTGGGCCAGACCAGTTTCTCCCCAGAGTGTTGCGGGAGGTGCGCGACCAGGTGGCTCCCCATCTGACTACAGTCTTCAACGAATCTTTGGAGACGGGCCAGGTGCCTGGTGACTGGAGGGAAGCCAACGTGACTCCTATCTTTAAGAAAGGGGATCACGAAAGTCCAGGGAACTATCGTCCCATTAGTCTCACTTCAGTTGTAGGTAAATTATTAGAGGGGATAATAGCGGATAGGATCGGTGACCATTTGGATTCCTACAAGCTGCTTGGGAACTCCCAACATGGGTTTAGACGGCATAGGTCGTGTCTCACCAACTTGCTCGAGTTTTTCCACGTCATGTTGGGTGAGTATGATAAGAGTAGGGCGATTGATATACTTTATCTCGACTTTGAGAAAGCCTTTGATAAGGTACCTCACCGCCAGCTAATGGCGAAAGTCCGCGCGCTGGGTATCGGTGGGGAAGTAGGTAGGTGGATTGAAAACTGGCTGAAGAATAGGCGGCAGAGGGTTGTAATTAAAGGGGTTAGTTTGGGTTGGGCCTCGGTCACTAGTGGGGTTCCTCAGGGTTCCGTTTTGGGGCCACTGTTGTTTATCATTTACATAAATGATATCGACGGTGGCATCGTCAGTCGGATCGCCAAATTCGCTGATGACACCAAGCTTGGGGCCAATGTTAGGACGCCAGAAGCGATCGAGCAACTGCGTGCGGACCTAAGTAGGATAGGAGAGTGGTCCGAGAAATGGCAAATGCCGTTTAACTTGGGTAAATGCAAGGTGATGCACATTGGCTATGCCAATCCCAAGTCGGACTACTCGATGTTGGGGAGTAATATCGAGGCGACTGATTTGGAAAAGGACTTGGGTGTGCTAATTAGCAGCGACCTTAAGTTTATGAAACAGTGTGTAGAAGTGGAAAAGAAAGCCCAGAAGCTGTTGGGTCATATCAGGAGGCAATTTCAATTTCGGAACAAGGAGATTGTGCTCTCTTTGTACAATTCCCTGGTTCGGCCGCACCTGCAGTATGCTGTGCAGTTCTGGTCGCCCACCCTCAGGAAAGATATTGAGAGGCTGGAGCGAGTGCAGGCGAGGGCCACAAAGTTAATCCCTTCCGTTAGGCATATAGGCTATAATCGACGGTTACGCGCCCTGAACTTGTTTTCGCTGGAAACTCGGAGGCTGAGCGGTCAACTGATCGAGGTTTTCAAGCTCTTACGCGGGTTCAACGATATCGATTTTAGAAGCATGTTTAGTTTAAATGATAACCCAACTCGCAACAATGGTTAGAAGTTGGATTTGAAACGGTTTAGGACTAGTGTGTGTGGGAATTACTTTACGTATATGATCTGTGACACGTGGAACAGTTTACCTTCAGAAGTTGTGAACAGTTCCTCTGTGGATCATTTCAAGAAAAGGTTAGACCAAATCTTGCACACTATTTGAGTGTGTAGAAAATTTTTCCTGGCACCCGTTGCCATTGTGTCCTCGGTATGGGCCGCAGGGCCTTTTGAGGTACTTCTTTTCCTTGTAAGTCCTTGTAACTCTCTCTCTCTCTCTCTCTCCTCTCTCTCTCTCTCTCTCTCTCTCTCTCTCTCTCTCTCTCTCTCTCTCTCTCTCTCTCTCTCAGTGAATAAAAGTTCATTCAGACGTGAATTTATTTTATTTAAAAACCTAATCTCTCTCTCTCTCTCGAGAGAGAGAGAGAGAGAGATTTCAAAATTCTGATATCATGAACTACGACTCTTTAGCTTTGATTCTCATACGTTTGAAAACTGAATTGGAGTTTTGAATTAACAGACAAACGAAAAAAGTCTGTATTCAGTCACAATACATTATACAGGGTGTCCCATAAGTCCGGTGTCATAGGAAAATTTATTTTAAATTAAATTTACAAAGTAATACATTAAAACAAAAACAAATCCAGGTCTTGTTTTGGGACCTTTTTTTTTTTGTTGCAGGTAGAATAATACGCAATGGCTAGTATGGAAGTGAGCTACACTCTTGAGGAAAAGGCCTCCGGAGGCCTCATCGGAGCTGGAGCAGGTGGATTCGTAGTGAGTGATCAGGGCGGGCTCAATGCCCGGCTACCGGCGGTTGCCCAGGGCACAATGTGCTGGGGGGGCCGCCAAAAAACAGAAAAAAATTTAATAATTGAATAAAAGAAATATAAAATTAAAATCGTCTGACATGAAGTCAACTATTCGGGAATGTGTCGTAAATATCTTACGACAAATTCTTAATAATTATAAATAGTATACGTGTTTGCATGTATATTCAAACAGTCGCAACAATCAGGTTTTTCCAAGAGTAAGGTCCAAGAAAAAGCAATTTGTGTGTAAGAGTGTTGACGGAGTTCCTAATGCGGAAAATCCAGAAAGCCTGTTCAGAAATCATATGTTTAATATTATAGTAAACAGAATCATGATTCTTATCAGAAAGAGTCGAACGGTTACATAATTTTAATAATTCGTGGAAATTTTTAAGTAACCTAAAATTTACCGAGTAAAAATGAACTGACGAAGGCGTATCAAAGTTTGGAGGATAAGTTAAGGTATCAGAAAGTAGCGATATTAATGGCTGCGACTTACTCACTGAATTACACATTTCAAATGCAATATTTCCCCGAGACGAGACGTAAGTCCCCAATACGAGCAGTTAGATTTATCAACACTAACGAGGTGCGGGATGTTATGCCAAATCTATGATCTGCATTTGGGATAAATGCTTAACTACAATTCCAATAACTGTGGCCACGGGAGAAAGAAGCTTTAGTAAGCTAAAAATGATAAAGACATAGTTAAGGTCTTCCATGACGCGAGAAAGATTAAATTCCTTAGCAAGTTTGTCAGTAGGAATGACCTTGTCAAAATATAAATATGGAAAGGAGAGTGCTATAAAAATGTTTGCTGATCTAAAATCGAGGAAAAAAACATTTTAGTTACGATAATGTATGGATTTGAATGTCTGTTGTTGCGTTTGATTTTTTTTTTTTTATTTATCTGTAATAATAAATTATTTATTCCTATATTTGTAGTTTTTTATCATTATGAAAAAATTATTAAAAAGGTAAAAGTCGTAAGAGCGCTGAAATTCAATTGGTTGTGAAGCTTCTCTGAATCCCTTCTAGCTGTCTAATGTCTTCTTTTTATATGGGCATGTTAGGACCGAGCAGTATTCCAATTTGGGTATGATCAGTGTTTTCAGTAGAGGAATCATTATATTCCTATCGCTTCGTTTAAAAGTTCTCAGTTCTCAGTATCTTCCGTCCACTTGTAGATTCTGTTCATGTCTGTTTGTATATATATATATATATATTATTAATATATATTTGTATATATATATATATATATATATATATATATTATATATATATATATATAATATATATATATCCTATCTGCTTGTAGAGATCCTATATACAGGGTGGGTAAAAAAGTGACCCTTAGAGGTAAATTGCCATATTAAAAAAAGTAAGGGGACTAGAGATCCCAAACTTCATAGATGCTTACCTTAGCATGTTGTTCGTCTTAATTGAGAAGTTGCTCGATGTGTCCCCCTTCCTGCTCAACGCAGGCCTACAAACGTGGACGCCACTGATCAATACACCTGTTTACATATCATTGAGACACCTTCTCCCATCCGAGCATAATTCTTTCGCGAATTAGTGGTGAAAATATACTTTCCAACAAGATGGAGCCCCTGCTCATAGAACACACCAAACTGTCACATCCTTAAGAACGAAACACCGGATTTTATCAAACTCAATATGTGGCCGGCTAGTAGCCCCGATCTTTCACCACTAGATTATGGTGTTTGGGAAGCCCTGAAGTCCAAAGTTTACATCCCTGGTACCAATATAAGAGACATAGATGAACTACAACAGGAGAGCACGCAGTACTAGACTTTCTACACATTCTCATTCCTTTTTGTGTCCAACTCTCTTCTAACGCGAGGGTTAATCGGTATTTTCAATCTTTCATCTACTCAACCAGTAAACTCTGGGACAATCTTCCTCAATCTATCTTTCCCCCTTTGTCGATGACCTTCAATCTTTCAAACGCAGAGTGTCGAGGCATCTCGAAAACCTTGGACCTTGATTTTGGCTCTCTTCTTCTTCTATGGAAGGAGCGTTTTGGCAGGCATTTGCCCTTGGCCCGCTCCTTCCTGCATAAAAAATAAAGAGTTTGAGGTTTGGTACCAGTTTTTTTTGTATGGGTTTTGGTATATATATATATATCAACGTAAAGAACGACGCTCGTATAGGAGAACATTCCGCGCAGGATGAGGAGGGAGAACGAACAAATGAGGTAACAACCCGGGAATCGAACCCGGGATCTTCCGATTGCCGGTCAGATATGATAACCACTACACCATGGTCCTCACTCGATCAGAAGTCGTAATTCTCCTACATACGCGCAAAAACCAATGCCCTGAGGGGGGCACCTCCCGCATGCCGCAACTATATATACATTTCAACTGCAAAGAACACGCAGTATAATTAACGTAAAGAACGACGCTTGTATAGGAGAACATTCCGCGCAAGATGAGGAGGGAGAACGGCATGCGGGAGGTGCTCCCCTCGGGGCATAATATTTGAATACTCAAATAGGTGCATAGACTGTGCAATGGAGAAGCTATGCTACGTAAACATTCCATTTTTGGTTCAGGGTATTGGGTGTGAACTGCTCATGCCCGAAGGAGGTACTTTAAATTCCTGTTTTCTGTTCACAAAGACTGCGTATGAAGCTTTTTTTTTCAGAGTGGTTCTTCGGAAATTAGTGTTGAAAGCATTGCAAGTAATTTATGCAGTTTTGATACGGTGCAGGAATCAGTCTGTATGTGTGTGTGTGTGTGTGTTTCTCTCTCTCTTTATATATATATATAAAACCTTGGTTAACCTTGGTTTTGCTTCCGCCCGAATTGTTCATTCTGACGAAGGTCCAAGAATGGGTATTATAATAGTGTAAATGTAAAGGAATTTGAGCGTAAAAATATCCTTACCTTAGCCTACTTTACCATGTTAATTTTCAATATCTTCCGACTTCACTTAATTAGTTTTATTGATGTCAAAATATCTGCATCTCATAATATCTGGTATTAATTAATTTAATATTGCAAATGAGTAAAGCTCTCTCTCTCTCTCTCTCTCTCTCTCTCTCTCTCTCTCCTCTCTCTCTCTCTCTCTCTCTGTGTGTTAGGGATGATGATAATTATGTCTGTTCGTTCGCACATGCCTAAACGACTAGGATAATCTGCAGCAAATTTTAGTATACGCATTAAAGAAAAACAGGAAAGATTTTAGTAACACACTCACCCATCCCAGTCCCTCTCTAACGGCGCAGAGAGAGCATTCTAATATATATATATATATATATATATATATATATATATATATATACAGGGTGTCCCAAAGTCCATAAGTTCAGTCTCATAGGAAAATTTGTTTTAAATTAAATTGACCAAAGTAATACCTTAGAACTAAAACAAATGTTCAAATTGATGCCTTGTTTTGGGACCTTTTTTTTATGTTGGAGGTAGAATAACACGCAATGGCTAATATGGAAGCGAGTTACACTCGTGTGGAAAATGCGGAGGCGGAGGCCTTTTCCTCATGAGTGTAACTCATTTCCATCTTAGCCATTGCCTGTTATAGTACTTGCAAAAAATATATATATATATATATACAGGGCGTCCCAAAAAAATGTATACACACTTTAAATACTTATAAAGGCAGTGTTTATTATAAAATACATTTCATTTTCAAAATGTAATAGAATCTACAGACATTATTTAATTGTTTTGTCAACGCCTGTTTTCAAACTGACGTCCGTTCTGGTCCAGGCACTGCTGATAACGCGAAGCAATGGAATCGCAAACATCACGAAACATTTCGTTTGGTATTTGTGTGCATTCTCGTTCAATGGCTGCTCTCAATTCAGCGACTGTTGCAGGTTTTATAGCGTAGACTTTGTCTTTTAAGTATCCCCATAAAAAAAGTCTAGTGTGTGAGGTCTGGTGAACGCGGAGGGTATTCTACCAAACCCCTTCGTCAAATCCACATCCACATCGTGCCAAGTACCACTCGCAATACTCCACTCTTCGGTCCGGATCATCATCTTCATTAATAGCATGGACTAATCTTGGAATGTAACTTTTCCATTGACAGCGCTTCAAAATGCGTTGGACAGACGATTCTGAAATTCCTACCTCACGACTCGCTTGCCGCACAGATTTTCTTGAACTTTGGTGATACGTTTCCAGTACTCTTTCTTGTTTTGTGGGGCTTGTCGATGTCCGTGGTCTTCCGGAACGCTTCTTGTGGACATTCTGAACAGTTCCATCGGCTTCAAACTTATCTCTAATTCGAGTGATGGTAAGTCGCGTTGGTGGATCTGTTTGAAACTCCCTCCTAAACTGTCTTTGCACTTCAACTGCGTTTTCACACTTCCAGTAGCATTTTAGAATGAATTTCCTTTGTTCAAAGCTTAGTCTGACTGCCATTGTTAATTGTAATGGGTTTAACTTGGAAAGAAAGAAACATCAATTGAGCTATCAGCTGTTAAAGTGTGTATACATTTTTTTGGGACGCCCTGTATATATATATATATATATATATATATATATATATATATATATATATACTACAAAATAGGATATTGTGATTCTTACTCATGAATAGCTAAATATTTTTTACTCATTTTTCGCTACTTTTTTTCATATAAAAGTGAACCGAAATTTAGTTTGTTGCGCGAGTTTCGTGATTGTAATTTGATGAGTATTTTAGTTTCATCGTTACGTTTTGGGTCAGATGAGATGTAATTTTAAACTAATTTGAAACTCCTTTAAGCATTAAACAATCCCCACCCCACCCACCCCAAAAAGTGCGTATCAATGTTTCGTGAGTAACTTTCGCATTGACCAATATTTTACTATGAAAACCAATTTAATTGTCTGTCTTATTAATGGTTCTGAGCCGAATTCTGTAGAATCGACCAGCTGAACAACTGATTGCCGCACTAACATAACCTAACCTATTCTAACCCTATCTGACTTACTCAAATGAAGATGGTATGGCGCAAAGGTGACGTGGTGCTTTTAAACCATTTTAGGATAGCATCACCAATAAAATTTTAGCTCGGAGAAAAGTATAAAAGAACGAAGCCGTTTATAATATTTTCATTTGGTTTTACAAGCATTGAACGAAGACAAGTTCTCTCTCAAGATTCCGCGTCTGACTTTTGTTTTTTTTTTGTTTTTCGTGTGGGCAACGTTTTTATTTGCAAACCTTACTTTAAATATAAAGAAAAACTTTGTTTTTTTGTAATATATTTGTAAGAAAACGTCGATCTTGAATTTACGAGAGGTTTCTTTTTAATTTGTATATTTGTTTTTTCATTTGTAAAGGTGACACATGTAAATGGTATTTACCGTATGCATAGTTTATATATATATATATATATATATATATATATAATGCTGGCGTTGCATAGTAAGTGTAGTAAGAAGGTTGTCAAGTTCGAGCAATGTGTATTGGTATTGGTGCTGGTTCTAGCCCCAGCTCCTATTTGTTTCTCAATATTTCAGCTGGTGTGACTTTTGATTTTACAACAGTCAGGGCATAAATTTCATTGTAACTGTCTCCTCCCACGTATTACCTGTTTAACACCAAGGCGCTTCGTCACTAAATACTCCGTTTTATTGTTATCATATATATATTTTTTTTTTAAGGTCATATGACGGAGGGGACATACAGCTTTACGTGGGATCCGAACCATGAGTCGCTACATAATCTGGGCGCGGAGGACGTTCTCCCATCCAACTACTACCCAGACCCAATGTCGCTTAACTTCGCTGATCTCCGGGAAGCGGTGTTACGACATTGGCCACGACGTAGCCCATATATATATATATATATATATATATATATATATATATATAGTATAAGATACATTGTCTGGAATTACACTTTTTATGCTCGAATGGTCTGTGAGAACACAACTTATTCTTCAAATATGAAGTATTCATGCACGCACTTTCATTATCCAACTCGGTATTCGAACCCTAGGATTCTTTTCCAACGAGGCAAAACACTGGACGCGACAGTTAATCAGATAAAAGAGGAGTGTGAACATCATTTGGGCTGTGAATTTCTCAGCATTTCATCTGAAAAGTTCATATTTCAAATGTAATTTTCTACTAACATTATTTTAAAATTATTACTTTAAATACTTTATTTAAATAGGAATAATTATTGAAAAAAACCGTTCTAAGAACGATACGTTCAGAATATTAAATTCCCGGACATTTTCAGTAATATTTTCAGCGATATTTCAAGAGTAATTCGAGCACAGGATGAATCTGACAAAGGTATTTTTAGTGTTTAAGATTCGTATAAACTTAGTGTACATATTATATTGAGAAGAGAGAGAGAGAGAGAGAGAGAGAGAGAGAGAGAGAGAGAGAGAGAATTAATTGTATACAAATAAAATAATTTAACTTTAATTTCCCTTAAAATCCTTAAATGTTTACGTCGATTGAACAGATCCTTCTTTTCGTCTTCATTTTGGTCGCTATGGTAACCGTAATGGTTGACTCCGCCCCAATCCCAGAAGACGTCGTCGCCAGGACATCGGAGATTGGGATCGGTTAATTATGGCTTCCACAGATTCGGACGAACAGGATATAAAAACAAAAGTAAGTACAAGACTTATTCATTTTGGAAGAGGGATTTCTTTTATTTTTTTATTGTTTTACTCCCCTCGATGAGGGTTCCCAAACTGGGGTACCTGTACTCCTGGGGGAAGATATGTGAACACAAAAAAAAATTCTGAAATATAACTCCATTTCTTTATTTTCAAAAAAATCGAAGCTTTTTGTACCAACAATAAATACAATTTTAAGGTAATTAACACTATTTCTATAATGCTTAAAATAAACTTTTTCTGTGGCTCAAATTTAAAATAGGATTGGTTAAAAAAAGGGGGGGAGGGAGGTACGTGAATAGCGGACCTATACCCATTTCGACGACAACACCAAAACATTACTCAATACTCTAAAAACCTAACAACCTAACTTAACCTAACCTAACCTAACCTAGCCCAATTTAATCTAACCTAATAGTAACTTGTCGATAGAATATAAAGTCGATCAGGTGTTGTAAGCAGCCAAAACGTTTGAGAAACGTTGTTCTAAATGAGTGGTGGTTAGCGATCTAACCTCACATACCAACGATTGGAGATTCGGGAAAACCTCAAGTCCCCAAACATAGTACCATTTATTATACTATATATATATATATATTATATATATATATATATATATATTAACCTTTTTTGTTACAGGAAGAGGCTCATAAAAACGAAAAGGAACAGTGACTGGAAAGAATTCTAGAAATATTTCAACAGACATATATATATATATATATATATATATATATATGATAATGATAATTATAAGTTTTATTAACAGGATATAAATTCCATAACATAATAATATGCTTGTCAATATCAATATAGAAGGTAACTCCCACAATAATACATTTAAAAACAAACAAACTAAAAATTATGACTTAAGGAGGTAAATATAAGATGCACGTATTGAAACAAGTAATAATGACAGAAAAAAAAACTACCACTGCTAAGACTACGAAAATGATGATAATGATAATAATGCTGTTAATTGGCAGGAGACAGGTCCCCCAACCTAAAAAAAAAAAGTACAGTACCCATCAAGGTAATCAACGATACAACCAACTAAACACTAACTTTAAAAACAAAAGCAAAAAAGGACGACAGCAACAAAGAAATAACAATGATACACGTAAACACATGAGAAATAATATATAATATAAAATATTAATAACAGTTTCATAAAAATGTATTGGGATAATGCAGAAGTTAAGTGAAGCTATAGACACACACTTTCATACCAAGAGGTTCAGAGTCTAGACGACATAAAGCAGGAATTATGAATAGCTTGCAAGACAAGTGGATTGTCTGAGTTTTTAAATCTCCGCATTAGACTGTACTAGACACGTCTTATTACCTCAGGGAGGCTGGGAATGTTGCGGTTAGTGAGCATTTGAGAGGTTGAGCATCTTGGAGGTAACTTATGTAGCATTCTACAAGATCTGTTGTAAAGCAAATTGAGGGTTCTGCAGGAGCCTTTTTTATAATTAGCCCAGAGTTGCTGCCTAAATATTAGTGCAGAAAGTATGAAAAAGAGTGTCCCTTCACTTGTACAGAATTTGAAGTTCCTTATAATCATGTTTGCCTTAGCACAGTAACTTCGATATTGTTTCCTTATGTCTGAATCGTCACTCAAGTAGTTGGTGATAGTTTGACCCATATATATATATGTATATATATATTCAATCTCTAACTTATTTCTTAGTCTTCAGTTTTATCATATAATAATAATAATAATAATAATAATAATAATAATAATTATTATTATTATTATTATTATTATAATGGAAGTACCTGGCAACATTTTTGTTGTTCATACAACATACTCTAATATAGAAATCAATATAGTAGAAACAGAAAGTCGTTTTATTTTTTGTTATTACTATTTTTGTGTCGTGTATTTATAAGCAGTTAAGTTTTTGTTTACAAAGTAAAATGTTTCTAGAATGTTTTTGTTTTTATTTGTTAATAAACTTGTTTCGAATATTTGTAGAATTATTAATGGTTTTGCCAACGCTTAAAACTGCGCAGGTTAATGATTTTTTTTTGTGAATAAAAGTTCATTTAGATACGAATTTATTTTATTTAAAAATCTACCTCCTCTTTCTCTCTCACACACACACACACGAGACTCCAGAATTCTGAGTATTGTGAATCAGAGTCTTATTAGCTATGATTCTCACACATTTGTTAACCAGACAGCGTCCCTTAAATTTGTATGCATTGCATGGTTCAGTAAATATTTAGACTTGGGGAGGAAAATTCCTCATCTTTACTTCGTGTGAAGGTTATTTTTAGTCAGTGTTCTCAGACCACTCTTGTTTTTAACTTATTTAATCCGTTTACTCGCGCAAATCTATTGAGACGCGATCTTTGAAAGATAAATATCTTCTTTTATAACTATATTTTCCACTCCAACTGTATTTACTCGAGCTTCATTGCTCTTAAATAAACTAGAAATTATCCCATTTCGTTTAAAACACAAAGCAATAAGAAGGTATCTATTTTTAATCCTTATTTGAGAGGTTTAATTATTGATTGCAAAACTTTAGTTTGAAGTTGGAATCGCCTCCAATTTTATTGGTTTATTTTCGTCAAAATTTTTCTTCATTAAAATTTGCAGGTTTCGCCAAGAGGCGTTCCTTCATGAAGGTCCTTAAATACGTTTTGGAATAAGAATTCTTCTCCACACATTTACTGAATTCATAATTTAGTTTACAGTTTGCTATATTTAGTTTGTTTTTATATGGAGGAAGGAGGGGGCTAAGGGCAGGCACCCACAAAAGTGACCCTTCCACAGAAGACGGAGAGAGCCAAAAACAAGGTCTCTAAGGCTCAATTATGCCATTAACTATATGTAATTGTTAACTGTAATTAACTGTATGTAAGTCTCAATTCGTAATTAATACGAGTGATTTGCATTTGATTATTAGTTACTTCGTGCAGAATTCCCATCACTGCATTTAAATATTTTATAAAAAGCATGTTGCAGAAGGTATTATAATATTCCATAAAGGCCAGTAAAACACACACACACACACATGCCTGATACGTTTATTTGAATTGACAAACGCTTGGAAAGCTTTTCTTCTATCACCAGTGTCTAAAATAAAAATAATGCTAAAAAATTTTGTATAAAATAACCCAATAAATATATTAAAAAGTATAAAAAATGTTATGAACTTCTTAAATCGTTATAAAATTAAGATTCTGAAAACAGGGAAGGTTTGTACTTCATGTTTTGTACTTAGGCCGGCCGCACACAGGATCGTCTTGCGACTCACGACTGACGATTTGGGTCGTGACGACTCGAGTCGCGTGTAATTTTACATTGACAGAATAGGAACCCCGCACATTGCAGCGACCGAGACGCGATTCTAGGAATGTGGGACAAATTAAGAGATAACTGGATCATTGTGATCACTCTGGTGTAGAAGTACGTCAGTGTGTCAACGAGAAGCCAAATCGTGCCCATATTTGGATCAGCTTCTAATGATTAGAAGCAGAAAGGAAATTGTGATTCTATGATTCTCCTCGGGTATGACTAAACACGTGCTACCTTGTTTTTTGACCCAAAGAAAAAGGGATTGTCCTTTGCTGGGATATTCTGTCTAGAAATTGCATTTATTACTTTTAATTTATAAATTACAAATAACCGTTTTTTAAAGCAGATATTTTATCATAACTTGGTTTGGACGTTATTTTCTTAGATAATGGATATCAGAATTTAAAATTATTTAATGTTTTGCTAAATATTTTTGTATCACAGTATCTTCAGAATTTAATATATTAATAAATATTTTTGTATCACAATGTTTTCCCTTTCCTAAAAAAAATGGTTTTAAAAATACTAAATTTACTTGGGACCCTTAATTCAAAGTCTTTACGTTAGGTCCTTTGAAAAGGTTAGGACTGATATCTATAGGGAAACATCCTCCAGAATTCATCTGGCCTTCGAAGCCCTTGATTCTTTCCTTCCAAATAAAAGCGAAGTTTGGAGCTCTATACAGTTTAAAACCACAGGGTACCGGAATTCAGCCTCGTCCCATAAACCATCGAGCCATCGTAGTTCCCAAAGGGATACTGTCCAAGCCGGAATATAACTCACATTACCAAAACTCTTTCCCTTCCGCAGTGAAATTCAATATAATGACAAAAATATTAAATTTGTATCAAGTAGAGAATAAAACTTCTCTATCTCATCCATTTAGCAAGTCCAGAAAAAGTAGTTACTTACACACTGCAACCAGTTATAAGTAACCTATAAAATAAGAACTTTCGAAAAGGTTAATGAGTGTGGTAAAGGTAGAGCTTTATCAATTTCGATTCCTTTTAGTATCATTCAGAAAATACTGAGCAAGTATCTTAAAAATAAAAAAGTTAGTCGGTTGATTCGTTTGACGTCCTTCGTTCAATTGATGGCATTGAGAAATTAAATTATATAGATATAAATGTTTTATAAATATATGCACTTCATTAATTAAAGTAAATAATCTTAATTTAAAATTAGTCTATTACATAGTCTCATTCCGGGAAAAATGGTGAATTTTGTGACGGATCATCCAAATTAAGGAACAAGTCTTCTTCCAACAGTAGTTGAAAAGAGTGAATCAGTAAAGAGTAATTAAATGAGTCATATGTTGGCATTTATGTAGAGTGCAATTGCATGTAACGTTGCAACATTGCCAGGGACGCCGAGCGCTGCCACGGGCCCCGGGGAAGGATTGGCGTATGGGACCCCCTGTTCACTCAGTATTTTCTTATGAATGTTTTTTGTGTACATAACAAGCAAACTGATTATATGTCTAAGTCACTATTCATAATGTTTGCAGATGATACAACTCTCTCCTTTTCTTGCAAAGATGTTAATACAGCTAAGAATATATTTCACTCAGAATTCATCAGTGTAATGAAATGGTTGACCACCAATAAACTCTTCCTAAATACCAGTAAAACAAATTTCATGATGTTTACTAATAAAAGAAATGTATATCTTGATGAACTCAATGTTAATGAAATCACCATAAAGGAGTGTACTGTAACAAAATTTCTTGGTGTAATGCTAGATAAGAATTTGCAATGGAGTGATCATGTAAATTATATCGCGAAAAAGATTTCAAGGAGCGTTGCTATAATGTTTAAACTTAGAAATGTAGTCCCTAAACAAGTTTTATTGACTCTTTATCATACTCTTGTTCTTCCTTATATAACATACTGCACCCTTGTTTGGGGAAACTCCGCTAACAACGCATTAAATGATATCTTTGTCATCCAAAAACGAGCAATAAGGTTATTATCTGATGCTGATTTCCTTGATCACTCTAGTGCATTATTTAAAGAGCTAAACCTACTAAAGCTCAATGATATAACCAAACTGGCACATTTTATTTTTATTTACAAGTGTAAGAGCAAAATCGTTAATTTGCAATGGGTAAATAGATATTTTGTAACTCATCAAGAAATCCACCCGTATCAGACCAGAAATAGATCAAAGATTGTTATACCTCAATTTAGATTGTCTTCATCTCAAAAACTACCCATTTTCATTGGATTGAAACTATGGAATGACTTGCAGGCCGATATAAAAAATATTGCGAATGTAAATTTGTTTAAAACCAAGTTAAAATCCCGATTAATAATGGGATACTAACAAAAATCTTGGATTAATGTCCACTAATAATGTTTAATATTGTCCATTAATATTGTTTAATATTGAAATACAGGCTTTAACTATTAATAATACTTATTTACTTATTTATTTTATTATTATATTAATTTATAACGGCTAGCTGCTTATTTTTAATAAGAGCCCAGTAAAGCCTAAAGCTTAAGGGCCAAATTAAAAATAAAAAAATAAATAAATAGTCGAGCTTCACAATTATTTATGTCATTGTAAAAATTGTAAATTGTAAAAAGACTACTGTATTTATTTTATTATTAATAAAGGTTATTCTATCTATCTATCTATCTAACAACTCGGAAGAAAATGCCCATTTTATTTTTCGAATCTATATTAATTCTATCACCATACAATTTACAAATGCAGTACCAGTCCATGCAGGCAAGACAATTGTTTTTGTTTACTGCAAGATTTTCATAATTAGAAGTGTACTTTCTTTGCCTTCTCTCTAGCAAAGTGGTAAATGATTGTGATGAAATTTAAAGTACGGGCTAACTGGCTTTCAATTACAATGGTTCCCAAATCTGTCAGGCGGTCTTGGGCATTGGTGGACCGCAGCTAATATTTTATCCGTTTCAGTTTGACTATGATAATCTCTATAAAATGTATGTTCATTAATTATATTTCCTCTCTGTTATTTAATCAATTGCTTTATTAATATTTTTAGATTTTATCCCCCCCTTCTTTCTGGGCCCCCTAGAGGTCCAGGTCCAGGGGATTTTTCCACGGTATCCCCACCCTCTCGGTGGGCTTGAACATTGCAAGCAAAATGGTTGATTATACTGTCATTTAAGAGTAACAACGGAATTCTGAAATTTTGAACAAAAAATTAAAATTTAAGTTAGGTGATAGATCATAAAAATTAAATAAACGAAAAAAAACTTAAGTTTAGAGATATAAAACAAACAAACAATACGGACAATTTTAAAGTCTGACTGACTCACTTACTGACTCTTTTGTTGTAGGTGTGGGATGACGCAGCGACGAATTCAAAACTTCTCAGAAACTTCTGCGACTCATAATGCCTTTCTTCCGCAGTCCTTCTCAAAACGAGAAAAAGGTCTTTTTAATATCATATTCGTTTGTATAAACTACTATTTTACATGATTAAAAAT
This sequence comes from Bathynomus jamesi, assembly GCA_023014485.1. NCBI lineage: Eukaryota > Metazoa > Arthropoda > Malacostraca > Isopoda > Cirolanidae > Bathynomus > Bathynomus jamesi. The sequence goes on along the minus strand of JAJOZX010013766.1, from coordinate 67,771 downwards.
AATTTGTACCGTTATTTGGCTCCTAAATTTAAATTCGATTACATCATCCTTTCATCACTGAAGGACTACTTTATACGAAAGAAAACTTATTTACAGGGGATACTTGACGTTTCCAACATGGCATACTATTGACAAGATTAGTATATTGTGGGTTAGATTAAGTCAGATTATAACCTAACCTAACTTACAATATACTCGTCAATAGAATGTCAAGTCGCTCATATGTCATAATACTGGAACCAACTAGATACAGGTAAACTTTGATCTGACGTCATAAACGGATCGCCTGACTTCAAAGAAAACGAGGAAACGAAGCGCCATTCACACTATCATACACGTTATTCGATCATCACTGTTCTGCCAAAGGGATTTCAAAGAAATTAACATACTCTTTACAACCAAATTGGTGTAGGATAGAAAGTCGTAAAAATTGACGTGGCTAATTTAGGTTTCGCGCATACGGTGTACATAGAAAACTGAGTCATTTTCAACACTCACTGATTGATATTCTAACGTAAAAAAAATTTCTGTGTTCGTTAAAACTCATACACCAATTAATTATTTTTATTTAATAACTTCTTTAAAAAGTTTCGATAATTTAGTTTGAATTATATGTAGTATGGGCCTTGATTTTGGCTCTCTTTTTCTCCTATGGGAGAGGTGTCATTTTTACGGATGCTCGCCCTTGGCCCCGCCTTCTTGTATTAAAAAAAAACTAGCTCGTTTTTGGTGTTATGAAAATTTTTAAGTGTGCATAAAAATTATACAATATTAACAGTGTTGGTGCGTATTCAAGAACTAAGTTTTTATATATATATATGTTACAGTCAATGAGTGAAACTAGTCATTTCATGTAACGCCTAAAAGCTTCAGGCATTTAGGGTAATTCGATTAAGCGATTAGTGACTTCGTGAAGGTTAGGTTAGGTTATATTAGGTTAGTAGTAATGACTACTTGTGTTTAGGGTCACAGATATTACGCGAAATGCTGAAATTTTTAGGCATTACGTGAATGACTAGTTTCACACATTGATCAATACACACACACCACACACTGTGTACTCCTTTAACGGTTGCTGGTGGCATGGATGTCCCAGTCCTGAGTGTGGAATCGCCGGAGATATCCACGGTAGATCCCCTGCCGACTGCCTTGCGTGGACCCGCACCCGCGATCAACTTATAGGCTCCCAGTTCACTCACAAAGTCTTGTTGGAGCATGAATATGATGCCTGGATGGAGCTCGATGAGCAGTATCGTGAAAAAATAAACACGATCAAACGTTCAATGGTGCAGGATCCTCTCAAATGCGGTGATAGCTTTTCGGATGGCGTACAAATCCTTCAAGCTATACTTTCCACCTACGGATGGTGTGAAGCTCCATTACTACGATTTCTGTTCTTTATATCCCTACGTGATGAAGAACAATCCGTACCCCGTAGGTGCACCTGAAAAAATGGTGGGTCCTGCTATACCAACCATCGAGGAGTTTTCAGCCAACTTGAATGATCGCCACTTTTGACTCTTTCGTAGACATGCTCCCCCCTCGCGATTTATGGATGCCTATCTTGCCTGTCGTTATAGACCACAAACTCATGTTTCCCCTGTGCGTGAAGTGTGCAGGAGAGAACAATGGTGATTGTAACCATATACCCCACCAGCGTAAGATCAGAGGTGTATACACAAGCCCTGAGCTGGCCCTAGCCGTTCGTCATGGGTATAGAAAAATGAAGATACATGAGGTGTGGAGATTTCAGAAGCTACCCAACCTTTTCACACTATATATAAACTCATTTTTGAAGGATAAGGTTGAGGCGTCAGGATATCCGCGAGGGGTTGATACCGAAGATGAAAAAACGTCTTATATTCAGCGTTATCGTGACCACGAAGGTATACAGCTTGATCGTACCCAAATTGTAAAGAAACCTGGCTAGCGCTTTAGCGCAAAGTTGTGCCTAAACAGTCTTTGGGGGAAAATTTGCGCAGAATACCGGCAAAGGGAATGTTCATTTGGCGCAAAGTTATAGTGAAGTTTGGGATTACGCTAACGCACCCGATAAAGAGGTCATGGAGATTGTGAATGTAGGTAATACTTACCTAATAAAGTAGAACAATACCGAACTGTCCACAAACACCTCACGGGTTACAAACATTCCTGTATCCAGCTTCACAACAGCCTACGCCCGCATCAAACTTTGGGGCCTATTGCATTCTCTTGGGCGACGGGTATTGTATGCCAATACAGATAGCGTGATATTCACAGCGAGGAGGGGTGAATACATGCCCGCTATTGGGGAGTTCCTCGGTGAGCTAACTGACGAGATCAAGGATGAGTATGGGGACAACGCATACGCCGACTCGTTTGTGTCAACAGGACCAAAAACCTATGGGGTACGGGTGAGGATAGGGGATGATACGAAGTATATCGTGAAGGCTAAGGGTATCACGCTTAACCAAGCGAATCGGCGGGTCGTTAACTTTGATTCGCTGAAGGAGTTAGTGTGCTTGGAAGATGATGAGAGTGACCGTCCGCCCCAACTGACTGTAGGCACCCACAATTTTCGGGCGCAGAAGCTGGGGGGCGTGAAGGAACTTAGGAGTACAAAGGTGTGCCGTAACACCTACAGGAAACGCTACCAGGTGCCTCGTACCTATGACACTGTGTCCTTTGGATACCATAATCTTTGATATGTCTATTGCTAACTTAATTATTAAACGTATTTGTAAATATATATATATATATATATATACACCCTGAATATTTCGTTTATTAAATAAATCGTGTTTCAACTAGCGTTTCACTTTGCGTGCGTGCATGTGTACAGTAAAAAGCTAAGCTCCGCCCACTGTAAGACCGGCGACGTGAATCATGCCGCAACCTGAGCAGACATCTATCCCTGCGTACTCAGTTGACCTCTGCATACCCTTGAGCTCAGACGTATATTCTCTCGCATAGAAGAACAATAGTAATGGCTACCTTTAATATCGCGTGTTCAACATTTATGAAGTGGTATTCTGCTAAGTGCATAGATGTAGTGGATACTGAAAAATTCTTTTAAGGCTACATTGAATCGTGCGAGGGATCAAGATATTCAAATACTCTACGGATGTTCTGGCGAGGGGGTTGTAGGATTTCGCAGTACAGACGATGTACTGAAGTATGTTTTTGAACTAAGCTTTATAAAGGCTCACATATACCGCGTAGAAGAAGAAGCAACACGCTCAGAAGATAAACAACAGTTATGGGTAGTGAGTCTTGTGGATGAGTGGTGTGATAAGCGGTATTATATCATGTTACACCATACCGATTACTCGTACCCTACGGTTGAAAATGTAAATCTTGTGATCATGGACAATCTTAAGTATTTTTACCACTATATTAATATATATCATGATGAGGTTTGTAGTGAGGTTGTGGCTAATGGGTTGTGTGAGTTTTTAACAGATTTTAGAGATGAGTATCGCCTGTTAAACAAAAAGGATAAATATGAACATATGTTTCTCTCTAATAGCGCACCGGTTTGTGAAGATGTTGTGGAAATGGTGAGTGATAAAATTTAAAAACGTTATAAAATGTGTTTGTCCAAGTGTTCGAGCAAGTCTGTACACGCTTTATCAGTGTGACGCGATCCTGTGCCGCCCACCCGTGTACCTCACGGATCATACGAGTTCGAACAAACCCTTTCACGTTTCATCAGCGTGACTCACCCCGCCCCGTCGAGCCGATCCTTCCTCCTGTGGCTCACGCGGAGCATATGAGTTCGAACAAACCCATACGCGTTTCATCAGCGTGATTCATTCCACCCGTCGAGCTGATCTCGTCTCCTGTGGCTCATAGTCATCTCAGAGCTTGCACCGAGTGGACGTGCCATAGTCATCTCAGAGCTTGAACCGAGTAGACGTGCGAATACGATGGAACTCCCTTTGAAAAGCATTCTCAACGCCTCGTACGACGTCGTGACGAAGTCATCGCGCGTGTTCAGGCGTGAAACCGGCACCATTAACTATGTGCTTGAAACAACCTGCAGGCTTGCAAGCAAACGTAACGTAATTTATTTAAGTGTTGAGGAGATGAATAGAATCTTCGTGATAGTTGAGAGGTGGGCAGAGGACCGTTATAGAATACCTGTCGGCGTAGGTACAATAAGAGATGATTAGCGACGCCTCCTCATATACATTGTTTGTACATTGTGTGTAAATAACGAACAACCATGCATTGATATACGACTGATGTGGAATAACACAGCTGATAATGACGTTCTTGTCCCTACACGAAACCGTTTCATCCTCGACAGAATGTTTGAAATCGTCGGATTCCGTAAGCTGAAGCCTATATTAGACGGTCGTGTCACAGACATGATTTATTTTGTCACGGTTCTTGAACACGCATACACCGCCCTGCTCGATGGATTTGTTGAATGTAGGAATGAACAGGGGGAGAACGGCCTAGATCTGGATGCATATTTAAAAGGCTTTGGTACACACTTGAGAGGTACAGAGCTGAGCTCGCCTACACTGTTCACCCTGAAGAGTTGTACCTCTATATAGTGGATAAGTGTCGTTACGATTTGGAACATTATTTCTAATGCCGCTATACCGAGTGAAGAAGAGTTCACGATTGAAAAGCTCGGGACGGCAGGAAAAAATCCCCGATTGGAAAACCATGATTATAAACTTGTATTTAATATTGTGGTTAACGATGACATTTTTGTGCGTGCTTTTGATTGTGTTCTAGCCGTGCTTAAAGATAACTTGCTCGCCGAATGTAAAGTAGCACAAAAATAGTATTGAACGATATGAAAGCCATTTATATCGAGTACAGACCGCCGTATCAGTTAAACGGTGGAGTGATACTTGGACGGTTTTACCACGTCGTACAAAGTAACGGCGATGTGGATGTAGACTATCACATGCGAGTTTAGCGTTTTGCACCGTAGACGTAAAGACACTATGTATTTTCCTGTACTAATATGATTATACGTTTTATATTTTCAATATATTTAATATAACTGTACATTTTTCCTGTGCTAATATGATTATACGTTTTGTATATTTTCAATATATTTAATATAGCTGTGTATTTTTCCTGTACTAATATTTTGATAATGCACCGTTTTGTATATTTTCAATATATTTAATAAACTATATTTTTCCTGTACTAACATATTGATAATACTATGTTTTGTATATTTTCAATATATTTAATATAACTATTTTTCCTGTACTAATATTTTGCTAATGCACCGTTTTGTATGATTATATATATATTTCCCATTCATGATGCTATTATTTGACCATATATATACACACACACCCATTGTATATCCATTAATTCAGTTAAGTAAACAGAATGATGTATTGGCGTTTAACTTATTAATTTCTGTTTGTACACAATTATATCATTTGTTTGGTTTCTAAAGCGGATTTCAGAATAATTAATTAATTGCTATTTGTCAAATCGGTCTTCTAAGCCAGCTAATGGATGAATATATGGTTTAATTATCGCTATCTGGCAACTCAGCCTTCTAAACCAACTGGCTGTGGCGCCCGTTGGCTCTCAGCCTTCTAAGCCAGCTGACGGAGGAATATATGCTTTAAATAAATAAATACCGCAATCTGACAACTCAGCCAGATAAGCCAACTGACGGAATAATATATGGACTAAGCCAACTGGCTGATTAATATATGTTTTAAATAAATAATTAATGCTATCTGGCAGTTCAACTTTCTAAGCCAACTGGCTGATTAATATATGCTTTAATTAAATACATAGCGCAATCTGGCAACTCAGCCTTCTAAGCCAACTGGCTGATTAGGGACCCTATAAGAGAGCTGCGGGGTGGCTGAAGACCTCATATGCGCTTGGCTTTCGCCAAACGAAGACCCTTCCTCTGGGTCCTCTCCTCCTCTCGCTCTCTCTCTCTTAGGTTAGGTATGCCCCTTTGGGGGGTAAGGCCGTCCCATCTCCCCCAAAGAGGTCCCCCTCTTCCTTAGGTTGGGTATGCCCCTTTGGGGGGTAAGGCCGTCCCAACTTCTCCCCCAAAGAGGTTTCCCCCCTTGCAAAAAAGGGGGTGGGGTGGCACTCTTGCAAGATTATGTAACATTATACAATTGCATTGCACTCAAGCATTTTGCGGTCATACTACTAACATCAGTGATCATTTTCCAACTTACGCTATATTCAATAACATTGTTCAGGTTGCGGACAAAAAAACTATTGATTACAGAATATTCTCAGAGGTTAACAAAAGAAAATTTATTCGGGCTGTAGAAAATACTCGACTTAACTGTGACGAGCCTTTAAATGACCCAGATCATATGTTTCAGTTCTTCTATGACATCTTGTTCCATATTTTTAATATTTGCTTTCCTTTAAGGAGAAAAACAGTTTCGCCCAAAAGTGTCGCAAATCCATGGATCACTCCAGGAATTATCACTTCAATAAAGAACAGAGATAAATTATTCAAATTGCAATTGCAGAGCAAAATTCCTAAAATACAATATACTCAATACAGAAACAAATTAACTAAAATAATCAAAATTGCAAAATATAACTATTATAACAATCAATTTTCCAAACATAAAAGAGACATGAAAAACACTTGGACAACCATAAACAGTCTTCTCGGAAAACAAATTAAGAAAAATTCAATAGAGAAATTAAATGTTGATAATAAAGAAATTACTGATGACACTGCTATTGCAGATTCTTTAAATGTACATTTTACTTCAATAGCGGATAAGCTTCGCTCACAATTACTAAATAATGATCACTCACCTCTAGAATATATGCCACCCAGCCCACTAAATTAATTTTCTTTTGTTCCTGCTACCTCTACTGAGGTCCAGAATATTATTGGTAAATTAAAAAATACAAAAAATAACATTCATAACATTCCTGTACCTATACTGAAACTTGTTAAAGATAAGATATCTGTAACTTTGGCTAAAATTATCAATCAAAGTATTTCCAAAGGAATATTCCCATCAATGCTAAATCTATCTGGTTGTATAAGTATAACACCCCATTTTAAAGGGGGTGATCCTACACTAGCAACAAATTACAAGCCGGTGTGTTCATTATCTGTGTTCAGCAAAGTTTTTGAAAAAATTTAAAATAGAATGCAGCGATATTTAGAATCCTACAGTTTATTATCTCCAAATCAATATGGCTTCCGTAATAATAAACAACGGAAATGGCTATTTTAAATCTTATGGAAAATGTAAATATAGCTAAAGAGAACAAAGAAATAATGATATCAATATTTTTGGATTTGAGTAAGGCGTTTTGTAATAGACCATAATATTCTACTTAATAAATTATATTGTTATGGCTTTAGAGGAGCAATCAGTGATTGGTTTAAAAGTTATTTGTCCAATAGATATCATTTTGTATCAGTAAATAAGGTTTGCTCAACTAAAGCGCTTGTCAAACATAGTGTGCCACAGGGCTCAGTTCTGGGTCCACTGTTATTTTTATTATATATAAATGACCTTCCACGTTCAATCGTTCATCTGATATACTGAACTTCATAATGTTTGCAGATGATACAACTGTCTCTTTTTCTTGCAAAGATGTTAATTCAGCTAAGAATATATTTAATTCAGAATTCATCATTGTAATGAAATGTTTGATCACCAATAAACTCTTCCTAAATACCAGTAAAACAAATTTCATGATTTTTACTAATAAAAGAAATGTATATCTTGATGAACTTAATGTTAATGAAATCGCCATAAAGGAGTGTACTGTAACAAAATTTGTTGGTGTAATGCTAGATAAGAATTTGCAATGGAGTGATCATGTAAATTATATCGCGAAAAAGATTTCAAGGAGCGTTGCTATAATGTTTAAACTTAGAAATGTAGTCCCTAAGCAAGTTTTATTGACTCTTTATCATACTCTTGTTCTTCCTTATATAACATACTGCATCCTTGTTTGGGGAAACTCCGCTAACAACGCATTAAATGGTATCTTTGTCATCCAAAAACGAGCAATAAGGTTATTATCTGATGCTGATTTCCTTGATCACTCTAGTGCATTATTTAAAGAGCTAAACCTACTAAAGCTCAACGATATAACCAAACGCACATTTTATTTTTATTTACAAGTGTAAGAACAAAATCATTAATTTGCAATGGGTAAATAGATATTTTGTAACTCATCAAGAAATCCACTTGTATCAGACCAGAAATAGATCAAAGCTTGTTATACCTCAATTTAGATTGTCTTCATCTCAAAAACTACCCATTTTCATTAGATTGAAACTATAGAATGACTTGCATGCCGATATAAAAAATATTGTGAATGTAAATTTGTTTAAAACCAAGTTGAAATCCCGATTAATAATGGCATACTAACAAAAATCTAGGATTAATGTCCACTAATATTGTTTAATATTGTCCATTAATATTGTTTAATATTGTAATACATGTTTTAACTATTAATAATACTTATTTATTATTTATTATTATTAATTTATAACAACTAGCTGCTTATGAAAATAAAACCTCACTCTAATAGACAGAGTTTATTTCCACAACAGTTTCGATGTCCACTGGCATCCTCCTCGGGTGGATACAGAAAAACGAAAACGATTTTCATTTTTCTGTATCCACCCGAGGAGGATGCCAGTGGGCATCGAAACTGTTGTGGAAATAAACTGTCTATTAGAGTGGGTTTTTATTTTCATATTTTGACCTTCACCTAGAAAAAAGTTAAGTTTTTTTGCAAGTAGCTGCTTATTTTTAATAAGAGCCCAGTAAAGCCTAAAGCTTAAGGGCCAAATTAAATAAAATAAATAGTCGAGCTTCACAATTGTTCATGTCATTGTAAATTGAAAAAAAAAATATTTATTTAATTATTATGAATAAAGGTTATTCTATCTACAGTATCTATCTATCTATATCGACCATCGATCAATTGATGTTTGTGAGCAGTATTATCTTAATTAATATTAAAAATGTAACATATTCTCGGCTTCTTTTTATGAAACTCTATTTACATAATTGTAAACTATTTTAAAATTACTTGACTAAAAGTGTTACAATTCAGGCATTTAATAATGCCTGAATTTAATAATAATCATTTTTAGTGATGGATTAAAATGTTTACGAACTATTATCAAATAAGTAATTAAAAAATTTTGGTAAATATTCCGCTGAACTCAGACCGACAATTAATGACAAGAAGATATTTTTCTGATCAATTTTGATGTGCTTTGAAAGAATCTGACATATGTTTCTTGTGCAAATGAACAATTTTCGTTTCAGTTTCCATATTTGAAGAATCGCAAATTTAGAAACGAAATGGAGGTCAAATTCCTTCAGAATACATCAAAATTAACCAGAAAAAAAACACCTAACCACACGTAACCTAACTCTCTAACCCAAACGTAACTGGACCTAACCTAACTCTAACTTAACCTAAACAGACCTAACCCAACCACACATTGGCGATACATACAGTATACTCGTATATGAATAAAACTGACTAACCTGAAAATTAAGCCTGGGGTGGCTATAAATCCGCAATAGCACGAAGAAAGTGATGAAGAATTGTATTTTGGTCACTGTGCTCAGAAAGAAATAGGTAATATTTTCTGTAATGGTCTCTCCTGTTACCCGGTCAAAGCACCCAACTTTGAATGTCCTTCCAGAGGTGCTCAATGTCCTATGTATGGAGCGTAGGATCGTCCGGATTTATCACTTTGTGAGTGTACCCAAGCTGTCCAGTAGTGTGATACGCCCGCCAGCAGTCACTAATAATAACTGAATCCGGTTTAATGAATCTTTGAATTAATGGTATAAGTGTCTCTGCACTCCGGTTTTCAACTGATAATATAAACGGAACTCTTTTCGTTCGTACGTTGGACTAAGCTTTATTATTATTTATTGTTTTAGAATCACTTGCACACAATATAAAACATAGTTTTTCCACGTTATCTTTCGTACGATTCAGAATATTATGTTATAGGCCCGAGTGGCTTCATGTTTTCCAAATGAAATGTTGTCATTGGTTTGACTTCAGCGGAATATTACCCAAATTTTTATTATAATTTTTAGTATTCGAGGAACGAATCTGATGTTTAAAATAATTTTTTTTCGTGAGTATCTTAAGAGTTGCGTGATTCGTCAAAATAAATCAGGATGAAAGCAGAAAAGATGCGTCAATATTACACTCAAATATAAAAAATGGCTAAGCAAGAGCCACCCAAGAAGAGTGTGTTCCTCTGCCAAAAATTGAATATATTTTATTGCTATAATTTTTGTCCAGTAATGAACATAAAAGTCTTAAAATTGTGAAGCTCAGGACAAAGTGTAGATGCAATGTCTTATGACGCATGGCCGTAACTACCTATGAGATCACCGAGGTCCGGACCTCGGTAATTATTTCCTAAAAAAAAAAAAGAGACTGAACCGTTCTCCGTGTATGAAACGCATATTACCGCTTTTCTTTTGAAAAGAGGGAGCGTCGAGCGTTTTGTGTTTTGTGTATAGCTTGGGTTGTGTTTGTAGATGTCATTTTGGTCTGAATTTTGCTCGTCCCGCCGCGCTCGAAAAAAATTTGGACCTCACTAATTTCTAAACCCTAGTTACGGCCCTGCTTATGAGCTGCTGTTCACGACATTCAAGAATTTGGACGATGCGCAGCAAGAACACACTTTTTTCATTTTTTCATTTTTTTTTCATTTTTTCACACACAAATTTCGAATTTTAACTGTCGTTGAAATGTTTGCAGTTAAGATGCTAAATCATTTTTTTTAAGCCAAAATGAATGTCATGAGAGAAAAAATTAAGATGTCTCGAAAAATTTCTTCTTTTTTTTTAACCTTCTTCATTTGAACATATTTTTTTAAATTGGGAATTTAAATTTTTTTGTATTAAATTTGACAATCACATGCTCCCTCACAGTAAAACTGAACAGAAATTCATAAACGAATGCCGAAATCGAAAGTAAATATTTTAGCTAAACGTTACACTTTATAAAAAGACACCTTTATTTACTTCCACGTTACTAGTGAAATATGTTCAATTTAAAGTATAAAAAATTAATGAATTTTTCAAACTTTTGTACAAATCTGTTGTTGCTCATTCGAGGAAAAAATATTGTCAACTGCATTCGAGGTGACGTCACGATAGAATAGATTATTGACGATGTATGAATATGTTGCAGCCTAAATAGCTGCATTTTTATTATTATATATGTCACTTAATTATTTTCATATGAAAAGAAAATTAAAATTAACACAGAACACACTCCTATACAGTTGTACACTTGTACAGTTGTATTGTATATACTATTATAGGCTCCCTATATAATATATTCCATGATAATAATATATGCTATAGTTTACCTTATAATCATGTAGGCCAAGACAAAAAACTTTAGTTTGGCCTTTTGAATTGGGTAACATTTATATTTTTTGCAGCTGAGCACTTTGGAAGATAATTAAAATATAATTACAGATATAACTCTTATATAATAAAGTCTACTTTGACATTAAAATTTAATGCAAAGGAATACTACGGTAATATAATGTAATACAGCTTATTTTCATATTGATATTTAGCTGTAAGTTTTTATGTTCTTATTTCTTGAATTAAAATTAATAATTTGAAAAACCATATTACTGTTACATACTGTAATATAATATTTCAACATTTCGTCAGAATGAACAGTTCGCGCCGAAGCAACACTTAGGTTTTTTTTTATTTTAATACCAAATGTGTAGTGTTTTTTTTATTTTAATACCAAATGTGTACTGGTAATTTAGTTACTATGGTGTAGTGGTTATCATATCTGACCGGCAATCGGAAGATCCCGGGTTCGATTCCCGGGTGGTTACCTCATTTTTAATGGAGGTCCGGTGCTAGTGTCTCCGAACAACTGATACAATGAGCAACCCGAATGTAAAGAAACAGTGACATATTCACCACTTGTTTATGAAATGCTTTTGAGTATTTTTAGGTACTAGTGCAGTTGGGTATCCCATAATTTTTTGTTTAAATTACATGGTTGCTCTGTGGCCCCCGGTTAACTGAATGCCCATTGCCCAGTTAGGTCAATTGTACGCTCTTGACATTGGTTAGGTTAAGTCGTGATATTTTCGTTAAAACTAACGAAAATATCACAACTTAACCTAACCAGTTGTCAAGAGCATACAGTTGACCTAACCGAGCATTCAATTAATTTGTTTTATTTGTCCTTTAAATTTTTTGTTTTAATGTAATTGAATTTGTTGGGTTGGGGTACCCAACTGCAATAGTTTTACAAAAAATTGGTGTTGCTTCTGAAGTAACATTTTTATTATTTTAAAAAAGAATGTACTGAGCATCTATCTAAAAATATATATCCTTCGTCTAGCAAGCAGTAAAGCCACCGTCTAACATTACGTGCAGTGAGCTCGTCACATATCCCTTCCATATTTCTGAGACTTGCTTGAGACAGTTCACGACTATTAATCTTTTCGTCCAACTGACTTGAAATCAAGTCAACTCAAGTCTGCCGCGTTCTTTTCGTCCTAAACTAGACTAGACTAGCCAGTTTCTGAGATGGCTAGACAAAACTCGAGTTATTTTTTGTAAACAAAATTTTTCGTCTGCAGAATCAAAGGTATTTCAAGAATTCATTGCATTATTTAGGCATATATATAAAGGAAAATATATTTTATTGATGTTAGATTAAATTTACACATTTAAAAGCCCTAAGTAAAGAACTGGCCTTCAATCATTGCAATTTTGAACCTATATTGCCCTAGGATAGCATTGCTGCGGCGAGCTCAAACCTACGCCACAGTTTAGGTTTTATTCAGTCTTACTGTGGGCTGGATTCATGATAGAAGCATGAAGTTGCTGGCTTGCACTGAGTGTCCAGACTCAAGACGAATAGCTAAGCCTTTATTACAACTGACGCCACAAACTCAAGTTTTCGTGTTCTTTTTCGTCAACAGATCTGATTTGAAGTCAATGAAAGAATACGACTTCAAATCAAGTTTTGGGCGAAAAGGTCTTATTAAGCATTGTTGACATTTTTTACTATTAATATAGATAATTTTGATGACGTATCAAATACATCAATCCAAAGGAACTGGGTTCTGAGTTTTTATTGTATTTTAGCTACTGCTCTTCATTTTGTTGATGATTTTAGTCATTCGGACATTAATTCAGTTAATTCAGTTCATTTTGGTCATGAACACCTTGTTTTTGGTTCATGTGGCTCAGATATCCACGCACGTCATACGTGAACGCGACTTTTGTTTATAATTTTGGCCCCGAGGACCCTGTTTCAGTTTTACCTGCTTCAGAAGCAGACGGGCAAGATGTCCTGACCAGTCCCGATGACTTTGTTTTTCGAGAAGTTCCATGGTGACATGAGAAGCCTCTTGTTTGCAATATTTTTGATAATTTTAATGATGTTTATGATAACAGTGACTTTGAAGTAAATGCACAATCGTGTCCCAATGACTCCTTTTCAGACTCCCATGGTAATGACCATGATTGTTTTGATTAACTTAATTTATGTTCTGAGCAGTTTGTCGCAAAGTGCTCCTGTAAAAACTTATTGGCAATTTCATACACCATATCGCCCCGATTCGTCACCTGATTCCCCTAATTTCAGTGCTTCAATTTTTATTTTTTTTATTTTTCCAACCCAGTGTTAACCAGGAAATAGGTTCGACTAGGAGTGAACCTCCTATAACTCTCGTTAAACCAAAGTCCAACCATGAGTCTTTCTCAGTATTAATAATAATTAATTATTGGTTTTGTTTAACCTCCTTCGCATCTAAGGTCATATGACGGAGGGGACCTACAGCTTTACGTGGAATCCGAACCACGAGTCGCTACATAGTGTGGACGCAGCGGACGGTCTTCCATCCAACTACTATCCGACCCAATGTCGCTTAACTTCGCTGATCAACGGGAAGCGGTGTTACGACATCGACTACCTTTCTCGGTATTGCAGAGCATACCTCAGCAAGAGCGGATCTAGGCATATCAGTAAGAGGGGTCCAAAGAAAAAAGGGTACCCCCTAAAATAAAAAGGGCACAGTACTAAAAATTTTTCTTAAAACAGACCACCAATGAGCGAGTGTAAAATCAATTATATTGTTTTATTAGATCAGTCTCATTCAAATATACAAAATAAAAATCTAATTTGTGTACCACATTTATCACAGAAACATTTTCAAACAATTACAAATGACTTGCCAATTAAAAGAATTATCAGAATAAGATGAAGATAAAAATAGTGATATGGCTGCGCCAGTACTAAAGGCACCTCTGTAAACCATTACAACTACAAATTTGGAAGTACAATGTATACGGATAAAGACTCAAAATAGAATTTGAATAAAATAAAATAACCATGATCTATTTACAAACACAAAATAGAATTTGAATAAAATAACCATGATCTATTTAGTATTTACAAACAAAATTTGTATTCAAAGGCATAGACATCATTCAAATAGGGCACTTGCAAGAAATTGAGGGAGGGGAGGGGTCGCCGAACCCCCTCTAGATCCGCCCTTGCTCATTATTATAATTTGGTCACCTCCGTGATCACCTTCATCCTCTCCTTACTAACTTCAGTTTCTGCTGTTTTCTTTCATTTCTTCGGAATGCTAAATTCTTAAAACATGAAGCTTTAGGAAGTTGTTTCAACACTTGAGATATTAAGATTTTATTACTGGATATCAAATTAAAGCTTATAATAATAATAATTGAAAAAAAAAAACAGGAAATAAAAATATTTAATTTACAATAGATATCCATCAAAAAACTCTAACTTTATAGTAAATCAAGCTTTATAAAATATCTTTTAAAAAAAATATTGTTTCTAAATGCTTTTGAAAAATTTACTTTATTTTTTAAAGTTATAATATAAAAATTTAGAAGTACCATAAATAAAAAATTCGTCAAAATAAATAATATTCTATTTTTTAAGCTTATTGAATGAATATATTTTTAAGTGTACAGCACTTATTATTATTATATGTTTATATGTATATATATAAGGTTTACAGAATACCAACTCTTCAACGTTCCAGTTTTTCAATTGTACTTTACAGGTTTAGGGTTATATTAGGTAATGTATCCGTTTTTAATTTTAAACTTAATGAATTGCAATGCTATTTATTCGAAAAATAAAGGCTAAGTAATGAATAACTTTTGTGAAGTTGATCAGTTTATATTTATATAAAAGATTTGTCCTTCTACATTTAATTAATCACAAATGGCAATGAATTTTGGGGTCAATCCCAGAATAGGCACCTTGCAAGGAATTAAATAAAAAAAACCTGATGATTACAAAATTTATTGTTTATACAAAGTTTATTACAAATGTAATAAAGGCAAAGTTATAAAAGGTTTAAAGTGGTTTAATGAATAAAGAAAAATTTTAGATATTATAAATTCCTGCAATATGAGCCCGAATGTTTCTGAATCCATCTGAAGCAAATCTATCTTGCCACATAAATTGGTATAGATCGAATATTATTAATAAAATATTAAATGTGAAAATCAGGTAAAAATCAAACTGGTAAGAATAGCAAAACTAACCAAAAAAGCAGAAGATATAGCAAAAGATTAGGTTAGGTTAGGTTAGAGTTGATTTTTTCAAATATTGATAAAAACAATGAAATTATATCTCTAAAAACTGTTTATATTTTTTTCTCCTCAATCCCAGATTAAGCACCTGTGTTTTGCCTCAATCCCAGATTAAGCACCTAAAAATAATTTCAGGTGCCTATTCTGGGATTGATCCGAATTTTGTCTCTTGGAAAGTAATGAAATTTAATCTTGTCCTTGTGGTTGAGACTGTGAATAGAATTAAATCCGTAATAAATACAGTATCTAACAATTCCTGCTCTCAAACCTAGGTTTAATTTTACTTTTAGCATTTTTAATCGTTGAGTATTTATCTGAAATATAGTATTTCCAGATTTCCACACTACGCTAGTATTTTGCAGCGCCCTCTGACGGAAAAAAATAATTTCAGTTTCAAAAGTTTGTATATGTTCTGTTTTTTGTTCGCTGTTACTAAACTTTTAAATATGGAAAGAGTAACATCCTTTGCTGATGATTAAAAGATTAGTAGAAAAATAAGAAACCCAGAGGATATAGGATCTCTACAAGCAGACATGAATAGAATCTACAAGTGGTCGGAAGACAATATGAAATTTAACACTGAGAAATTTCAGGTAAGGTATGGAAAAAGGGGGCCTAAAATCCCCAAATGGATAGGAAATTCATAGAAATTCTAAAGTAAAAGATTTAGGAGCTGTAATGTCTGATGATGCGAAATTTGAAACACAAAATAAAATAGCAGTAAACAGAGCCTCTTTCTTCCATATATCTCTTTCTTTCTCTTTCACATATTTATCCTTTCCATACTTTTCCACCCACACACAGCCCATACTCCACTTTCGCTCATATACCCGCGATAAGACCGGGCATTCAATTAACCTAAGTCGTGATATTTTCATTAAAATTAACAAAAATATCACGCTTTAGCCTAACTAATCGTGAAAGGCGTACAGTTGACTTAACTGGGCATTTAATTAACGTAACTGGGCACTCAATAATTTTCCGTAGTTTCGAATAATTTTAAGCAACTTTTACCAGATACCATACAAAAGAGTGTAACAAAGTATGTGAATGACCTTGCTACGTGAATTGTTTACCATTTATTATTTGACCGGGTAGCCTGGCTACGCAAGCTCTTACGTTAAATAGCCGGGTAGCCTGGCTATGTAAGCACTCCGAATGTTTTACTCATGCATGTTTTACATCGTTATTTGTAATTATAATAAACAGCATTATTTATAATAACTAATAACCTAATAATTTTATTTCTCTTACTATGATAATTAATGATTTTGTACTAATAATGGCAGTATAAATACATAATTATTATAATTATTATCATTATTATTATTATTTTGCGAGTAAGTCATTTGCTCTTAATGTTTTAATTTGCCATTCTTAATATGGCACCATTGTTGTTGCTGTTGTAATGGCAGATGTAAAATTTCTTCAGAATACTATTTTACACTTGTTTCCAAACTTCTTTTTCCTTACGAATTTAGAATTTTCCTTCCATAATAATATATGTAATCTTTAATCATTATTCAATGTTTTATGGAGCTATTAAAAGATGTGGGCTTCATGTCTACGGCAAATTTGCTATGGAAGAAAGTGTTCTTATTTTCTTTAAAAAAAAATTTTTTTAAATACTGAGAATGATAATTCACTGAGCAACAAAAAAAATTTTTTTCGTGTCCCAAGAATGAAAATACCTTATTCTTATAGTATTTTCTGTGCTGAATCCAAATAAGTTTGTAAAATTTCTCTATCAGGTCTGGTTTTTGTGTGACATGCAATTTAATTTTTAAAAACCCATATAGTTACATACTTATTAAAATATGATCGAAAAGACATACCTGTAGTTTAAAAAGTAGCTTGTTTTGATTTTCTGCTGTGCTTTGCCTCAGGCATGTCTCTCTTAAGAGTCCAGCAATAGTCAGCCAGCATACTGGGGCTCCATTTGCCTTGGTAACGGTTTTCCATGGCAGAAATATCCTGATGAAAACGCTCACCATGTTCGTCGCTTACCGCACCCAGGTTTTCCGGAAAAAAGTCCAAGTGAGAGTCCAAGAAATGAACCTTTAATGGCATATTGCACCCCATTGCTTGGTAAGACTTAAGAAGATCTCCTACTATTTCAGGATAGTTTTCGGCCTTGTGATTTCCCAAAAAATTTGTGCAGACACTTTTGAAACTCTGCCACGCAGCTTTCTCAACTTCATTCAACTCTCCTTCAAATCTCTCATCTCTTAACAATTCTCTGATCTGAGGGCCTACAAAAATGCCTTCTTTAATCTTGGCATCACTGATCCGGGGAAACTTATTTCTCAAGGATGTGAATCCTGTTTGCGCTTTATCCATCGCTTTAACAAAGTTTTTCATAAGTCCAAGCAGGACTGCTTTCAAGCTGACTTTTGAGGAGTCAATGAACAATCGCCACTCATCCACGTTATGTTCATGACCAAGAGCCCTCATGACTGAATTAACATCTTTACAAAACACAAGTCCATCTTCATGGGAGAACCATTCTTTGAATTCATCATGGCGGCTGCGGAAAAAACAAACTTTAGTGTCACGTTGCAGTAGATTCCAACCCTTTAATCTTGAACCTAAAAGTTCAGCCTGCTTCTTAGATAATTTCAAATCACGAACTAGGTCATTTAGATCTCCTTGTGACAGTAAATGTGGTTCATTGGAGGAACAGGCAGCCTGGAATGTTGGATCAGAAATGACTTCATCTTTTTCCTCGTGATATGCTACAGCTACGTTTGATTCCTCATCACTTAAACTTACATGTTCAGGAGGATTTGTACTGGAAGTTGAGCACTGTGGGGAACTGGTCTCATTGCAGACGGTAGATTAGGGTATTTCATAAGGCTCTTTGTTTTTGAAGTGATCCCCTTTGTATTTACCAGGCAGAAATAGCAGTCTGTTGTGTGATCTTTGGGTTCCCTCCAAATCATTGGAATAGCAAATGACATGTGACGTGAACAGTTTAGCCATCCTGTAAGTAGTCTTACACATGTCACACAACAAATGTGAGGGGCCCAACTCTTGTCCTGATCGCCTACTTTACATCCGAAATAAAGTTCATAGCATTTTTTTACTAATGGTGTAAAGTTACGTTTCTGGGATTTTAAAGTTAGATCACCACATACATAACAAAAGGAATTAGGATGATTCAGACAGTTCCGCGGCATTACAAAACATCTATATGAATACAACACTGGTGTAAAATTAACAAGAAGCAACAGACACTAGCTGTTAACATTGTGACATTTACAAGCAGACTGACTTGGAGCTGCTCTACACACAGAAACTAGGCTCATGTCTGAACAGGTACAAACATGTTTCAACCTGCACAGTCTGCTGCTCCGACCAAATTTATCCTGCCAGCATTATCAGAACTTTCTCCCCAAAGGAATAAATTGTACTAATTTTACAGAAAAATTAATACAACATATATATTAATATTAATATATTTTATTATAGTTATATTAATTAATATAATATATTATTATATTTATTATTTTTATAATGTTTTATATTATAATATTGTTATATACTTAATTATATATAATATGTTATTATTTTTTTATCCGGTGATCATGCTAAATGAGGAAAAATGAACATAGCGTCACAAGTAAACTAAGCCTGATATTCCTGGCCATCAAGGAGTCTCACCAATATCTTTTCCGACCAACTTGTACAGAAGTTTTCCCAAGACTGGGATTGCAACATGGAACCATTTAGACCCACAGGTTCAGATATGCACTATCGCACGACAAATATTTACTATGAAATGTCATGCATTGGTGATGTATTTAAGAAGAATCTCATTGAAGAAATAAATCAATGCGATGCTTTGGGAATACAAATTGATGGATCATGTGATCGTCAACAACTAGGCATTAAGTTTGTGACTGCAAGATTGGTGAAAGATGGCGTTATTACTACACGTTTTCTTGCAGCTGTGGAGCCTGTTGAAGGATTATCATTGCCATGCACAATAACTCATTTGATTCATTTCTTTAGTATTTCGTATTATTGTTTTGCAAAACAACTTTCTTGGTATATTCTAGCATTAGTAAATTAGTATCAATAGTATGCTACATCCTCTGTTATGTTGCAATTCCTAGTAATAAATCTTGCAGTAATTTTTTTCACTTTTTTGAAAATAATATGCCTCATAAGTCGTCATAACGCAATGAAGGCATGCACAGACTTCATAGCCTATGCATTAACCAGTGGATACAAACCAATACATACTCGCACAAGCGAATGTTTATATATAATATTTTATGTATATAAATTATAATATACCTATGCATATATATAATATATTTACATTTCATTGAAAGTAACGGTAACGAGTAACGGTGCCGTTACTCGTTCCTTTTTAAAAATGGTAACTAACGATAACGGCGTTACATTTAGACTGATAACGGTAACGGCATTACATTTATAAAGTAACGAGCACAGCACTGCACATTGTATGTACAGAGTGCAGATGAAGTAAGAAGATCGAAACTTTTTAAATCATTCAAAATAAATAGAAAAAAAAGTGCAATCCAAAATACTCCTTTGAATGTGGGTCTCAAATTTATTTTCATTCCTTTACATTCGTATGGGAAGCTTCCACCCGAGTCTCTCAACGAGCGATCTCGTTCAAATTGCAAGGTAAGCGAAGTAAGTAAAATAAGCCTATATTCAGGCATTTATTTCACTTCGTAATGGTATGACCTCACCACCAGTACTACTACTACTACTAACAACAAACAACAACTAATAATAATACAATTTCACACCACTATAATGCCAAACAAATGTTCGGATCAGCTGAAGATCCGTCACCCGAGCCTTTCTTAGTTAGCTTTATAAAGCTAACTAACAAAAATATCACGACCTAACCAATTGTCAAGGGCGTACAGCTGACCTAACGATTGGTTAGATTAAGTCGTGATATTTTAGTTAGTTAGCCTTATAAAGCTAACAAAAAAGGGTGGGGTGACGGATCTTCAGGTGATCCAAATGTTCTTCCTCTTATATTAGGGCTCGAAACACTGCATGTTCGTATAAATTGGTTCTTTTAAAGATTTATTTCTTACTAAGAGGTGGTAAACAATGATTGCCCCCTCCCCCTGCACAGATGAAACTAATAGAGGTACAAAAAACTGATTGAAGCATCTTTTAGACAATTTAATTCTATGTCTAAACAAAACCACTCAATAGTTGGTGTTGCCTCCTTGTGCTTGGCGGACGGCTTCAAGTCGGCAAGGATCGGAGGTGAGGAGAGACTCGAAAAGGTCAGTGTCGTACTCAAGATTTCGGAGGATTGTTTCGATGTGCTGCTCCATGGTCCGGCGCAGAATCTTTCAGGATCCATCCTGAAGGACTTGAGTGGAATCCCTGATGCTTGCTGAACCACCAGCCACCCGATTCTGCTACCGGACCATGGAGTAGCACATCGAAACAATCCTTCGAAATCTGAGTACGACACTGACCTTTTCGAGTCTCTCCTCACATCCTACCCTTACCGACTTGAAGCCGTCCGCCAAGCACAAGGAGGCAACACCAACTATTGAGTGGTTTTGTTTAGGCATAGAATTAATTGTGTAAAAGATGCAACAATCAATTTTTTTGCACTTATTAGTTTCATCTGTGCAGGGGGGGGGATGCACAATCATTGTTTACCACCTCGTACATACTGGATAACAATTTATGTGAGTGTTGCAGCAATAAGGTAATTACGGTTAATGTTACTGAGTCGACTTAACGTGAAGACGACCTATCCGTTAAGTTTTGCGATGTTGTCGTCGGCGTTAACTTTCCCCTAAATGTATTAAATACTTTATTCACCATTTTATTTTCTCTATTTTCTGAAAGGTTATGCAATACATAGTTACCATCTAATTTCATTTAAAGATCGAAGGTAAGACAATGTTTGTAGTTTAGACTCTTTTAGGGCAGATTTTTGAAAATAGAAAACATTAGTTCTCATCAGCAGTTGAAGAAAACGTAATCGTTTCATTTTATTTGTGGGTGAAATTTACATGTTCATGATCGTAATAATTTTTTTAATGGATTTGAATAATGTAATTATTTACCCATGCATCTTTTACATCATTATTTTTAGTGATTTTAATATGGTATAAAGGTCGAATTAAATATAACTTAATTTTATTTCTCTTGCTCTGATAAGTGATGATTCTGTACTAATACTGGCAGTTTGAATGTATAATTATTATTATTAATTTGCGTAATTCATTTGTTGTTAATGTTTTGATTTGCCTTTCATTTGGATATTATGGCAGATGTAAAATTCGGATCACTTTAACATATTGCTTCCCAGTGTTAATCACTTTAACATATTGCTTCCCAATATTTGGGACAAGGAGTACGATAAAAATGTTCGCTTTAATAAAGTAAAGGCATAAAAAGTAAATCATAACATGTTAAAATATTAGATTCAAAGTAAATTTATTAGAATTGTTGCGCTATATGGTCACACAAAGTAAAAAATGGATTTCGGAAGAATCGGTCACACCACATCATTTGCCACAAGTACGAGTTGACAACGTAGCTCCTTTTTGCATCCTTTCATTTTCTTTATGTATTTAATGTGGGTTAACTGAATGCCCGGTTAGGTCAACTGTACGCCCTTGACGATTGGTTAGGTTAAGTTGTGATATTTTCGTTAAAACTAACGAAAATATCACGACAACCTAACCAATCATCAAGGGCGTACAGTTGACCTAACCGGGCATTCAGTTGACCTAACTGGGCATTCAGTTAACCTACATTAAATATATAAAGAATAGGTTAATATTCGTTTTAATGCTTTGTTCGTTTTCGATAGGAGACATTCTATAGCAATTTAACATATAAATTCGTATTCAGGACACCTTGAAACCTCAGGGAAACTGATACAATCAAGGAAATGTAATAACTATTTTTTGCGGGGAAAAAAAAAAAATTTAGACGTAAAAAGCAGCCATTATAGGCTATTGACCGAGTGTTTACCTCTTTCCGCTGTTAAATTTTGCCGGTCCTCGTCCTCTCCAGTTTTATGGGGAGACATCTCGTGGCAAAATTAGGAAACAGGTCAAATCAGCCAATTAAATCTGGTTTTTGTTTTATGTTACCTTATCCAGCCATTCAGAGACGTGCATTTTGAATCTCCAATAATGCATACTCATTCCAAAATTCTTATTCACTTCGGTTTTCGCTATGGTTTGTCTTCGGTGTAATTTGGATTACTTATAAAAAAGAAGACGGTGCTGAAGTTTTCTTTACCAGTCACGGTGTTTTACCTACTCGAGTTATTTGTCCGCAGTGTGGTCATGAGTGTAATTATAGAGAAGTTGCTGACCAATATCATTGCAGAAGATTGACTAGGGACGAGCGCGGCAGAAAAAAAAAGTGTTCCTTCTCTGTTTCCCGTCGAAGTGCACGTGGCTTGAAAAATCCCACCTCAAACTGTGGCAAAACTTATTATACGTTGGGTTATTCTTGACAAAGCGTTCGATACAGCTAGATGCACAGCTCTATTTAGCGTTGGCTTCCGAGAGTGCGGTTAATTGGAGGAGATTTTGCTTCGACGTCTGTGAGCATTGGCTAGCGCTAGGCCAACAAGTTCAAATTGGTGGGCCTGGCGAAATAGTCTATTTATTCCTGTTGGTCGCAGCTGATTTGTACAAACATCCCAACGCTGCTATTTAAGGTAAGACATTGCGAAAAATGCGGGTTAAGTTAGGTTAGGTCTGAACCAAAACACATTTTTATGGTGTTTTTTTGTGTGATTTGTTAAAATCTGAACTTAGTTTCTTTGGGAAATGAGCCGTTTTTGAGAAATTTTCAATTTTAAATTTTCTCAAAAACGGCTCATTTCCCAAAGAAACGAAGTTCAGATTTGAACAAATCACACCAAAAAACACCAGAAAAATGTTTTGGTTCAGAAAGGAGAAAAAGCACTAAAACGAAAATAATTAACCAAAGATGCTTTGTTTACGGTCGGTAGGTTTTATTCTAGATTACCAACCTCTTTCTAACCAACCAACCTTTCTCTTTTAAATATTGCTTCCCAGGAGGGATCACTTTAACGTATTGCTTACCGAATGCTTTGGGAAGCAATATGTTAAAATGGTCCTAAAATTCCTTTTAAGCATTAGTCTTCCTTTAATTAACTCCTTTTTCTTTACTGGTACTTACGTTTTAACGGGTGACCCTAAGTAACTTCAAAATTTACTTTAAAATTTATCATAATAAAATCAATCGTCAAGGGCGATTATAAATAAGGGCGATATATAAAAACAAATGTAATTTTCGTTGTTCTAATTTTCTTTCCTGAATAAACATTTAAAAAAAAGTCACTGAAGTTGTCAATAAAATTGTTAGGTCACCCGTTAATACTTAAGTTCTAATAAATGCAAAAACCACTTTTTTATGTGGAGGTCAAAATATGACAGAGTTTATTTCCACAACAGTTTCGATGCCCACTGGCATCATCTTTGGGTGGATACAGAAAAACGAATGATTTAATGATATTCATTTTTCTGTATCCACCGAAGAGGATGCCAGTGGGCATCGAAACTTGTGGAAATAAACTCTATTAGTGTGGGTTTTATTGTCTTAAGTTGTAAATTTTAAATTACTTAGGGTACTCCGTTAATAAATAAGTTGCTCCTTACTTATGAATTTATTATTTTCATTCTGTAATAACATAATGTCTAATATTTAAACTTTTATAGAGCAACTAAGACGGGTAAACTTCATACCTACAGTAAAATTGCTATGTAAAAAGTTTTATTTCTTTGAATTTTTATTATTATTATTTACAATAGTTACCCATAAAAGAAACGCTAACCTTATAATTAACTCAATTTCTATAAAATATCTTTAAAAAAATTATTCTTTCCAAGTACTTTTCATAAATTTATATGATATTTTAATATTACATTATACACTAATGTTTTGTTTTTAGGTGTAATGCACGTATTGTTATCGATGAAAAGTTTTGTAAATGTGAAATAAAAACCTACTCTAATAGACAGTTCATTTCCACAACAATTTCAATGCATCGGAATTGTTGCGGAAATGAACTGTCTGTTAGAGACTCAGGGCTGCCAATGCTGCGGTTTTCACCCGTAATGTGGGTTTCTGTGTTTTTATTTTACAAATAGCTTGAAAACTGGGTTTTTTTACTAATTTTGTTAATAAATTATCTAAAATAACTTTTCTATATATGAGAATAAAAACCCACTCTAATAGACAGAGTTTATTTCCACGACAGTTTCGACGCCCACTGGCATCCTCCTCGGGTGGATACAGAAACACAAATGAAACAAAACAAGAGGGAAAAACAGTTCAGGGATCGACCGTTAAGAAATTCGCACCTAGGTTGGATTCCATTCTCTCGAGACAGGAGGGGCATTTTCATTAAGTACATTCGCACAAATTTTAAAACTATCTTCCTGTTCTAAACATACAGATTCTATTATTTTTACATAATTATTACATTTATAATTAAATTTATTACATTTAATATTGCATAATTATTAATTACAGAAATTATAAATTTATTATTACATTGGTTATTACATTATTGTTTATTATACAGAAATTATAAACCGAAAAACGAATGAAAAAAGGCGATTAGGAAATAATCCAGAGACCATTGAGAAATTCGCACCTAGGTAGTTATAAGCTGACCCTGTAATAAAATGCCCTTCTGGTTTCGGGAGAACGATATCTAACCTAGGTGCGAATTTCTCAATGGTCTCTGGATTATTTCCTAATCGCCTTTTTTCATTCGTTTTTCGGTTTATAATTTCTGTATAATAAACAACAATGTAATAACCAATGTAATAATAAATTTATAATTTCTGTAATTAATAATTATGCAATATTAAATGTAATAAATTTAATTATAAATGTAATAATTATGTAAAAATAATAGAATCTGTATGTTTAGAACAGGAAGATAGTTTTAAAATTTGTGCGAATGTACTTAATGAAAATGCCCCTCCTGTCTCGAGAGAATGGAATCCAACCTAGGTGCGAATTTCTTAACGGTCGATCCCTGAACTGTTTTTCCCTCTTGTTTTGTTTCATTTGTGTTTCTGTATCCACCCGAGGAGGATGCCAGTGGGCGTCGAAACTGTCGTGGAAATAAACTCTGTCTATTAGAGTGGGTTTTTATTCTCATATTTTGACCTTCACGTAAAAAAGTGAAGTTTTTTGAACTTTTCTATATTTATGAATACCAAAACTTGCCCAAACACGATGGCTTTCTCGAGAAACCGTAATCACAGAAATATTAGAACAATTTGATGCTCTACTTCTTTATTTTCAAGCAGAATCAGAAGTTGACAAAGTTGATGGAGCCAAGAAAATTTATGATGTATTAAACAACCGCGGAACGAAACACATGTTGTTCTTTCTTCAATATGTGCTGCAAAAGATAAATCTCATGAATGTTGAATTTCAATCGGAACACTTCCGATTGCATATTTTATATTCAATGGTATCTTCAGAGTATAAAAACATATTGAGTTTCTTCATTAAAAATGAAGTATTAAATAACACTAAATTATCAGAAATTGACCCTAACAAAGAGAGTAACTTCAAAAGTGTTAATGATGTATACCTTGGAGGTAAGGCAATGGCACAATTAATTAATGACCCTTTAGGTAATGAAAGCAGTGTTAAAAGATTTAAGACTGATTGTTTAAAATTCCTAGTGGAATTATCTAACCAAATAAGGAAGAGGTTTAATTTTAGTGAAGATGGAGTTATTGCAAAGTTAAATGTTCTGGATCCGAAGGTAGCTCATGCTCATAACACTTCTCCAACTTCCATCATTCCACTAGCTATTCATTTTCCGTCCGTTGTACCTGAAAGTAAACTAAATGACCTTGATGACCAGTGGAGGAGTTATAGTCTTATGGCAGACGAACTACTACCTTCTATTGACAACTTACCAGAATATTGGTACAAATTGAAAAATATTAGAGATGGACTTGATAAACCAAAATATGATGTACTTTCCAATTTCATGACTACCTTAACTATATTACCACATTCATCAGCATGCGTTGAAAGGATATTTTCACAAGTTAATTGCGTAAAAACAAGAAACACAAACTCGTTAAAAGCAGATACCGTTAGAGATAGATTGCTGGCAAAACAGCTTATCACCAGAAAGAGTTTGGATTGCACTTCCTGGGATCCCGAAAAAACACTAATCAAGAATTTGGAAGAGGGAGCTGTAAGCAGAAGATATTTGGAGAGAATTAAACGGCAAAAAGAAAATAACGAATCGGTCACGATCAGAGGAGCAGCCGAAGAAGAGGAAGAGTTATAATTTGGGATTCACACATATAAAGTAAGTAGACTTATTTTTTTCTTTTAAATATTGTATTTTTACAATCGTTTTTTTTTAATCAGTATGGGTTTTTTGCAGAGTTGATCTGGGGTTTTCTCTAAAATTTCATTGGCAGCCCTGATTAGAGTAAGTTTTTCTTTTCATATTTTAACCTTCACGTAGAAAAAAGTGAAGTTTTTTTGCATTTATTTTGTAAATTTAAAAAATATCTGCATAATACCAAATTTGTCAACGTTCCACATTTTCAATTGTATTTTACATATACAATTACACCCAGACGAGTTAAACAGCTAGTAAACCTAGATAGAAAAGGGCAAATTTAGAGAAGATGAACCATTATGAATTTTAATGACCACCTTGTTACATAATAGGGAATTCAAATTAATAATAAATTAATAGTAATTCATTTTTCAAGGGAATATCGTAAAATTAGGTTAAGAGTTAGTTTATCCCACAAATATTGTATCCCCATTCACCTCACACTGTTGTATAAGACAATACAGAGCTAGGAGTTTGAGAGTTTCATGGAGTTTGATTTTGTTCTAAGACTGACTCTGATACTCAGAGTTATAGAGTCGATAAAAGTCTGAATTTAAATGATCAATAGTCAAAATAACTTAAGTTTGATTTATCCTGTATTTATCCTGTATTCAAGTTTTACACACATTTATATTAGCCGATTCCTTTCTTCCATAACCACTTGACTGTTTGGTCAGGTTGTAAAATAAAACAATAAAGCTAATTTTGTTTACAATAGAAAACATTAGTTTTTCTCATCAGCAATTGAAGAAAACGTAATCGTTTCATTTTATTTCTGGATGACATTTACATGTTTATGACTAATAATTATAATTTGTTAACGGATTTGAATAATGTAATTATTTAGAAAGAGCTTGCGTAGCCGGGCTACCTGGTCAAATAAATAATTGTTTGGAGTGCTCACACAGCACTCCAAACAATTGGAGCTATTGAAGAATAGGAACCCCAGCCTTCTTTAGTTAGGCTTATAAGGTTAACTAACGAAAATATCACGACCTAACCTAACCAATCGTTAGGTTAACTGTACGCCCTTGACGATTGGTTAGGTTAGTTCATGATATTTTCGTTAGCTAGCCTTATAAAGCTAACTAAAGAAGGCTGGGGTCCCTATTCTTCAATAGCTCCAAACAATTAAACAATTTACGTAGCCGGGTCATATTTTTGTTAGTTTTAACGAAAATATCACGACTTAACCTAATAACCAATCGTCAAGGGCGTACAGTTGACCTAACCGTTGTAGCAGAACAAGCTTGAGTGCATGCGAGTATGTCTTGGATATGCGACTGTCTTTTGTTTTGTGTGCATGAGAGCGCGAGTTTTGAATGGCGAATGTATGGGTATTCTATTGGTTGTGACCGGCAATGAAAGTTTGTCCTTGCTCTGCATTTGAAAGTGTTGAAGTTTGTTCAATTCTAAACTACTGAATATTGTAATATTTGAAAGTAATGTATATTATTTGCTAATGTTAACAGATTATAGATTGAATTTTTCTTAAGTTAGTTTATATAAGTTAATAAAAGAGTTTTGACAGGTTGAACAAGATTCAAGGCATTCCTGTTCTCTTGAAGAATAACACTTACGAAACCTCTTTTCGCGGAGGTAGTGCTAATGAGTGCTGTTTTAGTCACATTCAAGTGTTTCAGTCAAGAAGTATTCATATATTGCTTAATTTATACGGGTCTTTTCAGTTTGACGGCCTGTAATATTTTTTAAAATTACTTGTTTTTTATTCAGTTTTAATCGAGGATTTCAAAAATAACATTCATGTTTTAGAGAAACAAATAGTGAGACAGTTATATGCAAGAGCGTAACTAGCTTTCAAAAGTTGCGGGGGACAACTGTAATGATGAAAAATCCTGCGATGAATTTCTGTGCTGCTATCCTGTCGGTAATGTGTTTGCGACCAAAATGATGCTCTTAAAATACTATGATTTAGAGAATGATCTATATTTATGATAGTAATAGGAAAATCAAAGAAGCATTTTCACAACTACCTTATGTATATCAAGTATATACTCAACATTAAAGGAAACTTAGATCAAAAGTTGGGGGGGGACAAAAGCTATACTATCACTTCAGTTCAAAAGTTGGGGGGGACATGTCCCCCCCGTTAGTTACGGCCCTGGTTATATGCAATTTAACAAATTTGAAATATAATTTTTAAACCGTATTGGGATCTTTTTGGTTTGGCTGCGGCGGAAAAAAACGTAAATATTTACTATTACACCGGTCTCCGGTAGAAAGTTTTCAAAGCTGGTTTTCAATGTTTTTCAATGTGCTGAAAAACAAATTTCACCTTCAAAATTGGCCGAACCTAAAACAACCTAAGCGAACCTAACCTAACCCAAAACTAACTGATTCAAATTAAAATCGGTGGAAGCGCCATTTTTTTACCCTTTTCCCGTTAGAGAGTTTAAGCTTCAATAAATCTTTAACAAATCATTTGCGACGGAAATGAGTATCATTTTTTAATTCAGCACATTGAAAAAATTGAAAATCAGCTTTTAAAACTTTCTACCGGAGACCGGTGTAATAGAAAAGTAATACCAAAAAACGAGTCATGGCTACGCGACCGTCAAATTCTAGACTACCAACTGGTTAGGTTAACTGAATGTCCAGTTAGGTTAACAGAATGCCCGGTTAGGTCAACTGTACGCCCTTGACGATTGGTTAGGTTAACTGAATGTCCAGTTAGGTTAACAGAATGCTCGGTTAGGTCAACTGTACGCCCTTGACGATTGCTTAGGTTTCGTCGTGATATTTTCGTTAGTTAACGAAAATATCACGACTTAATCTAACCAATCATCAAGGGCGTACAGTTGACCTAACTGGGCATTCAATTAACCTTAGTTATTTAATTGGTGATAATTATTGTTTTTTTCTGCATTATTTGGTGATAATTCTTGATTTTTTTCTGCTACTTTTACAGGTCTGCAAAGTCGCGGAAGAATACAAAACACTCGTCTGTATAACTGCCTCACTATTTGTTTCTAAAACATGAATGTTATTTTTGAAGTCCTCGATTAAAACTGGACAATAAAAAACGAGTAATGTTAAAAAATATTACAGGCCCTCAAACCGAAATGATCTATTTATACGTATACATTTATATGATCATTTAATTTAGGCTGCATATTAAGACCTATAACGAATCGATAGGTTTCATAGTGGGACTAAACTCTTCAAGCATCGACGTGACGGGCTATTAGTTTACGGCACGCAGAATTAAATCTTGCCTCCCTCTGGAATCGTACTATTATTCATATTTTGATACCTTGTCCAGTAGCCTTGAGCAGCCAGGCTAAGTATTTTTTATATTGTTAAAAGGTAAATGTATTTCCATATTACTTGTAACATTTTTGTCATTATCAATTTGATGTTAGTTATATAACTAGTTTATTGTAGGGTTTGCACAACTCGTTTGTGTTCTTGTTAATATACTGTGTATGCTACAGGTCTTTCCTTCGTTCCACAATCTTGACCACCAGGTATAAAATTAGATTCTTATGAGCACTTGCATGCTCAGTCACAATCTGAATCCAGGGTTAAAGTTAAACTTTAAAAACTAGTTGGTGTTGGCATACCGGAGAGCCAAACCGTACTCTTGTGTTTTTCAGAGTGAAGCTTAAGTTGGTTTATTGTTAGTGGTTTAACCCTTCTCCAGTCGACCTTACCCGAAGTAAAGGATCCATGTGCCTTGTGCTCGAGTGACACCGTGCTGTGATAGAATTGCCCGCCAGAGCTTAGAATCCCCTTGTTCCTTAGGGAAGCACGGAAGAACCCGTGACTAGGGTTACACCTCATTTTCACGACCCTCTTCCATATATCTCGTCTCTCTCTCTCTCTTTCACATATTTATCCTTTCCATACTTTCCTCCCCACACGCAGCCCATACTCCACATTCACCCATATACCCGCGATAACACCGGGCATTCAATTAACCTAAGTCGTGATATTTTCGTTGAAACTAACAAAAATATCACGACTTAACCTAACTAATCGTCACGAGCGTAACAGTTGACTTAACCGGGGATTTCATTAACCTAACGGGATTCAATAATTTTCCCGTAGGTTTTGAATAATTTTAAGCAACTTTTACCAGATGCCATACAAAGAGTGTCCTACGTAAATTGTTTATTATTTGACCGGGTAGCCTGGCTACGTAAGCTATTACGTTAAATAGCCGGGTAGCCCGGCTGTGTAAGCACTCCGAATTATTTACCCAAGCATGGGGTCTTTTCCGTGTAGGGGCTAGCAGCGAATTTAATGAAAATCGGTATACTAATGTAGTTTTGGTCATTGATTTCAAAATAACTTTTTTTGGAGAAATGAAAAACAAACATGTTAGAGCACTTTAAATAATTAATTAATATGTATTTAACGAAAATATCATGACAACCTAACCAATCGTCAAGGGCGTACAGTACCTAACCGGGCATTCAATTGACCTAACTGGGCATTAATTTATAACGAAAGATTGGTAGGTTGGTGAAAAATTAATATTGGTTGGTTGGTTAAAAACAGAACAATTTGAAAAATGAAGAGTAATTATTTACAATGAGTCTAAAATTTTGACATCTTAATATCTAGACTAGAGTGCATGTATTTGGAAAAACATTTGTCCAGTGAGTTTTTGTCCGTGCCCCAGTTTATGCACCACGTTGCATTCTCAGAATATTCTTGAAATTTTACTCTTGTGAGGAAATTAATAATGAGTACATCCCACTTGATATTAGGTTATCCCAGACTCAATCATAGTGATTATGAAATTAAAATAATATGACTAGTTATAGGCAGAATTTAGCAGTTAAAAGTAAATTGTACTGCTAAAGTATCGCATCATAAAAATAGTCACTCCATAGCAGGGGCGTATCCAGGATTTGGTCAAGGGGGGGGGGGCGTTGGAATAACTAAAACGAAGGTGGGATCTTTTAAACTATTCCCCCCCCCCCCCCCCCAGCTTCAGAGAGGGCGGGACATAGTTTAAAAGGTCAATATTAGTGTGGGGGGGAGATAATTTAACAGGTTTTACTTACCTTATTTACATAATACAATTTTTAAGATATGTATACAGGATACATATCCTGAAAATTCTATTATATTCTAGCATATTTCCGGTTTAAAAATTCGAATCACCTGAAGATCAGGGCCCCCAGCCTTCTTTAGTTAGCCTTATAAGGCTAACTAACGAAAATATCACGACTTAACCTAACCAATCGTCAAGGGCGTACAGTTGACCTAACGATTGGTTAGGTTAAGTCGTTATATTTTCGTTAGGTAGCGTTATAAGGCTAACTAACGAAGGCTGGGGGCCGGCTTCTTGGTGATCCAAAAATTCTATTACAGGGTTTTGCAGTCAACTTTCTTATATTTGCAAATCAACTGTCGCGAAAATATTTTGTCGAACTGTATTAAAGGTTATGATGCTTATTGTTGCTTTGACGATGCACCTTTGCGATAAAAGCGCAACGTGAGTCAGGTCTTGTTTAATTATTTTCACACAAAGCGATTTCGCTGGAACAAAGATCAGCGATAGTTGAGCCAAACGGTGTACATACCCAGCACATAGAATCTTACTGGAACAAGCATAAACAACGCATTAAAGAAATGATGGGATGCAAGCGCGATTTCTTTCATTGGTACCTGCAAGAATTTATGTGGCGCTATAGATTTAATCGAAATGCCTTTAATAACTATGTGAACATATTAAAATATTTTATCCTATGTAAATAATGGTTCTTTATTTATTTTATGTTTGCAATAAATAATAAATTTGTTAGTGTTTTCTTATCTTATTTTGGTTAATTTGCAGAGTTTAAACTTTGGGGGATATAATTGAAAAGAGTATGTTGGGGGGGGGGAATAGTTTAAAAGATCCCAAAGGTGTATATACATAAACACCTGAAGATGAGGCCCCCAGCCTTCGGAGCTATTGAAGAATAAGGACCCCAGCCTTCTTTAGTTAGCTTTATAAGGCTAACTAACGAAAATATCATGACCTAACCTAACCAATCGTCAAGGGCGTACAGTTAACCTAACGATTGGTTAGGTCAGGTCGTGATATTTTCGTTAGTTAGCCTTATAAGACTAACTAAAGAAGGCTGGGGTTCCTATTCTTCAATAGCTCCCAGCCTTTAGTTAGCCTTATAAGGCTAACGATTGGTTAGGTTAGGTCGTGCCTCACAGAGCTAACTAAAGAAGGCTGGGGGCCCTGATCTTCAGGTGACCGTAAACATTTACTAGAGCGAATATTCGTGTATTAACAAAGCTTTATTTACAGCAAGTGTAAACTAAATTAGATAAATAATAAATTTATCACACATTTTTCATGCGGAAAAATACTGAGTAAAAATGATAGTTACATTACTTTGTGTGTATAGACAGGATTTACCATAGAGAATACCGAAACATTTTTGAGCTTTCATTGTGCACAAGACAGTAGAACTGAGAGGAAAGCAACAAGTTGGGGATCTTTTCCGTTCTACCCCAGCAACAATTTCTAGTGTAGTTTTACTTGCTGAATTCAATGATATATGTTTTATTTTGGAGAAAGTATTCGTGCTTGAATTAGTTATGGTTATAATTATTAATTTTTTTCTCTCTTTTGTAGATATTGTTTGGATGATAAATGGAATTTCATGAACATAGTTAAGGAAATAATGTTCTACCCGAGCCTTCTTTAGTTAACCTTATAAGGCTAACTAACGAAAATATCACGACCTAACCAATCGTCAAGGGCGTACAGTTGATTTAGCTAAACAAAGGAACAAGAGACATTGGGGAACATCTAGAAATATGATAGATTCTTATTTATGTGAATTTCTGTGGAGAAGACAAAAAGGAAAGGACATTTTTATTGAAATCTTAAATGCAATCTCTACATTTAAATAAAATAAACGGACTATAACTCTTGTTATTAATTTCGGGTCAATCCCAGAATAGGCACCTGATGTACCTCAATCCCAGATGAAGCACCTGCGTTCAACCTCAATCCCAGAATAGGCACCTTGCAAGGAATTAAATAAAAAAAACCTGATGATTACAAAATTTATTGTTTATACAAAGTTTATTACAAATGTAATAAAGGCAAAGTTATAAAAGGTTTAAAGTGGTTTAATGAATAAAGAAAAATTTTAAATATTATAAATTCCTGCAATATGAGCCCGAATGTTTCTGAATCCATCTGAAGCAAATCTATCTTGCCACATAAATTGGTATAGATATAGGTTAGGTTAGGTTAGAGTTGATTTTTTCAAATATTGATAAAAACAATGAAATTATATCTCTAAAAACTGTTTATATTTTTTTCTCCTCAATCCCAGATTAAGCACCTGTGTTTTGCCTCAATCCCAGATTAAGCACCTAAAAATGATTTCGGGTGCCTATTCTGGGATTGATCCTTAATTTCTCCAAAATAAGATATATATTATTGAATTCAGCAAGTAAAACTACAGTAGAAAATAATATATAATTTCATTTCATTGCATTTCATTGCAGAGTTTAAACTTTGGGGGGATATAATTGAAAAGATCAACATTGGGGTGGTGATTGTTGAAGAGAGTATGTTGGGGGGGGGGGGGGGAATAGTTTAAAAGATCCCAAAGGTGTGTATATACCATACGACCCCCTCCCCGCGGGCGGTCTTTCTGGGGTGGATCGCCCGCGGGCTCCTGCCTCCATGTGGCGAGGGGGGTCAGCCGCGGCTGGGGGCCCTGCCGGGTCCCCCGCCCGGTTGCGAAGTGGACTTTTAGCATACCCTGCTATCCTACAGCCCCCTCTTTCCTGTCTTCCCCTCTTTACCCTCTTCCTTGCCCCTCTGTTTTTTCTGCTTTCTCTGTTCACTTCGCGCGCCCCGTGGGCTGCCGGGGCTGGTCGCTGGGGGTCTCGCTCCCATGGCCGGGGCCGGACTAAGTTGGCTGGTAGGGTGCCCAGGCCTGGGACCCTGGGGGGCCTTGGTCTTTGCTGCAGGCGGGGGAGAACTCTCGACGCTGCAAGGGCCCCTTTTGAAACGGGGGTACCTACATGGGACGAGGCACCCATCCCCCGCCGGCATGCGCTTGGTCCCCTTGGGCCCCGGGTAATCGGTTCCCCGCGGCCCCGGGCGCGAAACAACAATAAAAATTTTCTTTATGGAAACACTTACAAATCTAATGGACCTCGTTGACGACCCGGCTTGTGCATCTGACCTCCCTCTGACTACCTCTTTGGACCTTGGGTCTGGTAAGGGCAGTCGGCAGCCCTCGCCCACCCCGTCTGCTCTTCTTGCCGACACCTCCTCTCCCTCTCTTCCCCAGGCTCGTGGCGCCGCTGCCCGACCCCCGCCAGTGGCGGATGGACCTGCAGTGGATCCCCCCATATTCCACGTCCCGATAGGGACCCACCTGCTTTTTCGCCCTCAGGTGGGAAGCCCGCGGCCCCGGTCGCCTCCCACTCCGGTCGGGCCTCATCGCCCCCGGCCCCTGGGGGACGTGGGACCCGACGTCGCCGTCCGCCTTTCTCGTCTCCCCGTCCCCTCGAAGTACCGGTGGTGTTTGGCCCGACGTCTTCGCTCGGCCTTTGGACGGTGGACAAGTTCCTCGTCCTCCGCCCCTCCTCCTCCAAGCCCCTCCCCACTAACCATGAACGCCTCTTTCGAGCGATCCATGGGGTGACGGGGACGGCTCGTTTTGACCTTCGGCCTCAGAGGGATGGCTCCATTCTGATAAGGTTGCGTTCCTCTGTCGAAACCACCTCTCTGCTCGCTATCCCCAATGTCCTGGGCTGCGGCATTACGGTGTCCCCCCACCCCCGCCTCAATCAGTGCCAGGGCACAATTTACGCTGCTCGTCTTCTACCCATCCCGGTGGAAGACCTCCAGATTGACCTCGCCTCCCAGGGTGTTGTGAGGGTGTACCGCTTTCCCGACAGATCGCGATCCCCAACCGCTCCTTCTCCTCGCCTGCTCCTCACTTTCGACTCTCTGGTGCCCCCCGTTTCGGTATTCTGGGGCTTTGGTGAGAGACGAGCGTGCGAATTCTCAGTACGACCATACGTGCCAGATCCTACACGCTGTTTTCAGTGCAATAGGTTTGGCCACGTGAGCAGCTCCTGCCGTCAGCCGGCCCCGTTGTGTGTCCGCTGCGGCGGCCCTCCCCACCCCTTGCCCTGTACTGCTCTGCCTTCCTGCACCAACTGCCATGGACCACACCCTGCTTCATCCCGCTCTTGCCCGTCCTTCCTCTTTGAAAGGGAGGTTCGGGCCCTCTGTTCATCAGAGTTTCTCAGCGCTCGGGAGGCGCGGGACCGGTTGCGTGGCTGCGAGGCCCGGCGTGGTGCCTCGTACGCCGAGGCTCTCCGTTCCCGGACCCCGTCCTCACCGGCGGTTCCCAACGCGCCTCCACCCACCGTGTCCACTACTCCCAGTCCATCCTCTGCCGCCCAGCGGACTCCTACCGCGGCTCCCCGTACTACCAGCGCGTCCCCACGTGCTCCCTCCGCGAACGCCGATGCTTCGTCGGCAACCCCCCCTGCCCCTTCTACGCCCTCTCCACCGGCGCCTTCGGCCACCCCCATTCCGGATCGTGACCCGCCGTCACCCATGCGGGCCGCACGACGGAGGGGTAGGGGCCGCAAGCGCGCGCCAGTGGTCACCCCGAAAGGTTCGAAGCCATAAGCCTCGCCTCACCTTCCTCTCCCAAACACAAACGCCCCCTTCGCCCTACCGCCCCGTGTCCTCACCGTCCCCACTGCGCAACCGTTATGCACGCTCCCCCTGGGGTCCCCGACGGCCCTCGTGGTGGGGGCTGAGATACATCCCTCTCCGGCCCGGTCGATGGACCCACTGGAGGGGAACTCGCCCGCCTGGTCGGCGTGGGTGGGACGTGCACGCCCCCGCGCTTGACCCGCCCCATCTCTCTCGACCTGCCAATGCCTCTGGGTGAGGTATTATTTTCCACTCCCCCTCGTAGTCCTGCCTCCCCCACACCTCCGGTGAAGGGAGGGGCATTCTGGATACCTCTCACATCCCCTTCTCTGCATCGCTCTCCCCGGACGTCCGGGAGACTCCTCTTCTGGAGGACTTGCCGGCGTCTGGTTCCACATCGCCCCCTCGTCGGGGTGACCCTCGCCTTCGCCCTCGTTCGGCGTCCCTCGCTGAACTCGGGGCTTTCCGATTCCCTCTTTAATCTCGGGCCGCCCGATCGGCCCACCCACCCCATAACCATCCTTTACGCTGACTTTCCTACCCCTCCCTATACCTCGCTCCTGCAGTGGAACATCCGCGGGCTCCTGGTAGGCCTCGAGAGTCTCCTCTCTCCTGGCCTCCAGGTGTCCGGCGTGTTTCTGCCTTCAGGAAACGATTCTGGGATCCCGTTCCCTCCCTCGAGTGTCCGGTTACTGCGGGCTCCCTTCCCCGCCTCTCGATGGGGCGGGGAGGGGGGGCGCCGCGGTCTTCGTGCACCGCTCCGTCCCTTTCCGCCCCCTACCGCTCCGTACAGTCCTGCAAGCTGTGGCCGTGCGCCTTTCCTTGGGGCGCCAGCTCACGGTCTGCTCTCTTTACCTCTCCCCTAACGTACGCCCTCCACCCGATTCTCTCCGTGACCTAATTCTTCAGCTTCCCCGCCCTTTCCTGATTCTCGGGGACTTCAACAGTCGGGACCCGGCCTGGGGGGACGTTTGCTCCACCTTTCTCTCCGGGACCCTTCTCTCCCTTATGGACGAGCTCGAGTTCACCTTTCTGAACGATGGCTCCCCAACCTGCCTTCACTCGGCCCACGACAGTTTCACCTGTATCGACCTTTCCCTGGTTTCCCTCGAAATCGTGACGGAGTTCACCTGGGAGGTCCTGCCGGATTCTTCCGCAGTGACCATTTCCCAGTGTGTCTTACCCCAACCCGTCTCCTCCCCCCCACCTCTGTCCGCCCGCGCTGGCTTTCGCCCGAGCAGACTGGGCCTCATACGCGAGGGGCACGGCGATCTCGCCATCAATTCCTGCCTTTCCCTCCGTCAGTGAGGCCCTCGCCTTCCTCGAGAGTAAGATCCTCTCGGCTGCCGCCAGTTGCATCCCCCGTACCTCTGGCTCCCCAGGCCGCGAAGCGTCCCATGGTGGATCCCAGAGTGCTCCCATGCCGTTCAGGAGCGGCGCCGTGCCGGCCGCCGCTTCTACCGGACCAGCCAGCTGGAGCACAAGATAGAGTTTCAGCGCCTGAAGGCAGTGGCCCGTCGGGTCCTGAAACTGGCCCGGCGTACCTCCTGGCGGAGTTACGTGTCCGGGATCTCCTCCTCGACTGTTTGGCGCAAGGTGCGTAGCTTTGAGGGGACCCGTGTCCCCCCTCGACCCCCGGTGCTTCGGGTCGGGGACGACGAGTTCGTCTCCGATCCGGAGGCCGTCGTGAACGCACTCGCGGCGCACTTCGCAGCCATCCCCAGTTCCGATTCCCCCCATTCCCGCCGCGACCCACCGGATTTTCCACCTCATAGGGATGACCCCTATAATCACCTCTTCCGCATGACGGAGCTTCGGGAGGCCCTCCGCCCCGACGCTCCTCCGCACCCGGCCCCGATAATATCCCCTATGACTTGTTACGGCACCTCCACCCCTCTGCTCTCAGCTTTGTACTGGACCTCTATAACCGGATTTGGTTGGAGGGTTCATTCCCGGACCGGTGGCGTGAGTCCATCGTCGTCCCCATCCCGAAGCCCGATAAAGACCCCTCACTCCCGTCGAACTATCGCCCCATTTCCCTGACATGCTGCGCCTGCAAGGTTATGGAGGCGATGGTCGCCTCGCGGCTGTCCCTTACTCTGGAGGCGAGTGACCAATACCCTGCTACCCAGGCTGGTTTCCGGCGCTTCCGGTCTACCACCGACCCCCTCCTCCTCCTCAGCCACGACGTGCAGGAGGCTTTCTCCCGGCGTCACTTTGTACTCGCCGTCTTTTTCGACCTTCAGAAGGCCTACGATACTACTCGGCGGAGCGCGGTCTTTGACTGCTTACGCTCCCTGGGTTTCGTAGGCTTTCTCCCCTCCTTTATTTATAACTTCTTGTCCGCCCGTTCTTTCCGCGTCCGCATCGGTTCTACCCTCTCTGACCGCTTTCGGTTGGAGGAGGGTGTCCCTCAGGGTAGTGTCCTTAGCGTCCTGTGTTTCTCACTAGTGATGAACACAGTCGCTACGGTCCTGCCTACTTCCGTTCGTAGCTCCCTCTATGCCGATGACCTGGCTATCTATTGCTCTGGCCGCCTCCCGTCTTTGGCTGAACGTCGACTCCAGCTAGCCATCAACGCGGTGGTTCGCTGGGCGTCCTCGGTTGGCTATGCTTCTCACCCTCTAAGTCTTCCAGTATGCTTTTCCGTCCTCGGCGCCTCCGTCTGTCGCATACCTTCGCCTTTACCCTTGCCGGCACTCCTCTTCCCCTCGTCCCATCCGTTCGATTCCTGGGTATGACCCTCGACGAATTTTTCGGTTGGGTTCCACACCTTAGGCGGTTGCGGCAATCATCTCGCCGCACCCTCTCCCTTTTGAGTCACCTGTCCCACATGACCTGGGGGGCGGACAGGCATACTCTGCTGCGCCTGTACACCTCCCTGGTGCAATCCCGCATCGACTACGGCTGTGTGGTCTACAGCTCCGCCTCCTCTCCGGCACTCCGTATGCTGGACCCTCTTCTCCACCGTGGCCTTCGCCTGGCGTCGGGTGCCTTCCGCTCGTCCCCTGTCGCTAGTCTTCAGGTGGACTGCGGACACCCCCCCCTGCCCCTTCGCCGGGGTCTTCTCATGGCGAAGTGTTACCTTCGCATCTGCCGCCTCCCGAGGTCCCTACTCTTCTCCGCGATCTCCCAGGCGCTACCCCGGCCTGACACGTGGCATTTCGCTGCCTCCCTGGCCGACATCTTTTCGTCCCTGGGGATCCCCCCACCCTCTATTCTGCCGTTCTCCTTCGACCTGTCGCCCCCCTGGCTGACCACCCCTATCTGCCGCTGCCAGGCGCTTCGTGGCCTGCGTAAGGAGTCTCCTCCAACCGTCCTCCGGTCTTCTGTTCTGGCCCATCTTCCCGTACACTCGGACGATGTTCCCGTCTACACCGACGGCTCGCGCTCCCCTGCAGGTGTCGCGGCCGCCGTCTTCTCTCCGTCGCTGTCACCTACCTCCCGGGGTATCCCCCTGCCGGTTCAGGCCTCCATCTTTTCCGCGGAGCTCTTTGCCCTTCTGGAAGCCCTCCGTCTGGTATCGGGTTTTTCGCGGTCTTCCTGTACCATCTTTTCGGACTCGCTGAGCGCCCTTCAAGCGCTCGAGCGCTATGATTCCCCGGACCCCCTCGTACGCATTATTCAACAGGAGTACCATGTCCTGCACACCGTTCACCGGATCCGGGTCACCTTCTGCTGGGTTCCTGCCCATGTCGGTGTTTCCGGTAATGAGGCGGCTGACCGCACAGCCCGGTCCGCCGCCTCGATGCCTCCCCTCCCCGCCCGCTCCCCTTCTCTGACTATGTGCAGGTCTTTCGGTCCCTCTACGACCGCATATGGCAGCAGTCCTGGGACGATGCCACCGGAAATAAACTCTGGTCCATCCGCCCCCGCCTGTCATGTTGGGCGTCCTCTTTCCACCGCTCCCGACACAAAGAGGTCGTCCTTGCGCGGCTTCGCATCGGCCATACGCGCCTCACGCACGGCTATCTTATGTCCCGGCAGGAGGCTCCTTGTTGCGCCTCCTGCCAGTCGCCCCTCACCGTCTTTCACATCCTTGTGGAATGCCCCACCCTGTCGTCAGTACGTCGTCGCGCCTTCCCGTTCCTCTCTGATTTCCCCCTCCCGATCGTTTACGTCTTATGCTCGCTGAGAGCCCTCTCTTCTCGCTTGACCGTCTTTTCCTTTTCCTCTCCCAATCTCGCCTCCTCTCTGAGCTTTAGGTGACTTCTCACCGTCGTCCGCGGTCCTCCCACTTCTAGTGCCTTTCCCCCGTCTCCGTTTCTCTTTCTCATATTGCTTCGCCATGATATCCGCTAGCGTATAGCGGGAAATGGCGGTAAATGCCCCAATACAAAAAAAAAAAAAATATACCATACGAGTAGGTATGTAATATACATAAACCTGAAGATTAGGGCCCCCAGCCTTCGGAGCTATTGAAGAATAGGGACCCCAGCCTTCTTTAGTTAGCTTTATAAGGCTAACTAACGAAAATATCATGACCTAACCTAACCAATCGTCAAGGGCGTACAGTTAACTT
The DNA here is from genome assembly GCA_023014485.1 of Bathynomus jamesi. Taxonomy (NCBI): domain Eukaryota; kingdom Metazoa; phylum Arthropoda; class Malacostraca; order Isopoda; family Cirolanidae; genus Bathynomus; species Bathynomus jamesi. The sequence continues at coordinate 26,555 of JAJOZX010013766.1, read as the reverse complement.
AACGATTGGTTAGGTTAGGTATAAATACTGTAAACTAAAAAATTTGCATGTATCAGTCACCGATACATGGCGCGTGAGTAACTAAAGCAGGTTTATATATATATATATATATATATATATATATATATATATATACATATATACACACCCCTTTGCTTTGTCCGGAGCTATAGGGCGCGTCCCTCTGTGGCGAATGTGGGAATACACCTTTGTTTGGTGTAAGGGCTTTCTCTGCCCTCGTGGACCATTGGGCCCGTTTGGGGACCCGGCTGATCTCCTGTTTCTTTTTCTTTCTTTCTCCTTTAACCCATTCTTTCTGGCTTCCTGTTTTTTTGGCCAATGTCCTAACACCGCTTCCCGGAGATCAGCGAAGTTAAGCGACATTGGGTCTGGGTAGTAGTTGGATGGGAGACCGTCCTGATCGAATATGAATCAATTATTCATTCTCGCCAAAATCGTACGCCCGCCAGAGTACTGACTCTCAATTCCTTTCAGCCTCTGGAAATTCTGGGCGACAATGTTATACTCCTCTTTTTGGCGCCTCTGATGCACCTTGATGCCGGCGAAAAGAGCTTGAGAGTTGAGTCGCCATCTTAGTTTGTTCGAAGGTCTCGTACGAGTAATACGTATCGGTTTGATTCCGTAGTTTTAGCCTGTTATTATTTCAATTAACTTCGTTTTATAATAAAATGCCGAAATTTAACATCATTCACTAATGATTCTAATAAGTGTTGAATTCTTTTAAGATCTAGAATTTATTTTAAGCTCTTTATTCTCAGTTAGTAGAACTTTTTCATGTCTTTCGCCGATTCACTTGTACTCGGATATGGAGGCTAAGCTTCACGCCTCACTCTAATTTTCACTCGTAGTTCCACCTATATATACTATATATATATTTATACCCGGGTGTTAATCGTTGACCCAAGTGTTTGAGAACGCCATTGTGGATTGTCTTACACGAGGAGAACCATCCAGGGGTAGCTATTTAGATTGACTTGGAATTTCATTAACGTTCGTCAAGTTGAACCTTCGACAGGTTGACTGGGGTTATCAGCTTGAAACGAGTTAATTGCGATTCACGAGCTTAATCTGACTAGCGGTATATATTGTGGAACAACTAATTGCATAACGTCGCAAACTAAATCGATACTTTATAGTTAGGCTTGTAAAGACTAATTTATTTATCAATCTAAATTAAATAAATTTAAATCTACCCAACTTCAGTCTAAATTAAACTGATTTAAATCTATCACACCAGATTTAAGCTTGCCTTAAGAATTATTTCCTTTAAGTGAATATAATTAAACAATTAACAGCGTCCAAGTTCGTGAGAACCTTAAGTTTTAATTTAAACGATACGTTTTCGAACCTGAGGTAAGGGTGGACGGGGGTAGCCGTGGGGATGCTCTTTTAGGCTGCTGAATTTTCCACATTAATAGTTGGTGAGTCGGGGGTAGATAACCTACAAGACTAATATTTACTACTAATAATACACAAGACTAATACACTATTAATATTTGTTATTAAATAATAGTGGGGGTTTATATAGGTTATATTTATAGTTTATATTTATAGTTTATATAGGCATATCAGATTATTGAAGGCAATCATATTTTTTATTGATATTCATTGCTCTTTCAATTGGCTATACATTTACTTTATTTTATTTCTACTAAGAATATTTTTACTGTTTTAGTAACCAATTCACTATTATGCTAAATTAAATTCATACATCAATAATAGTGATGTAGCGGATGTCATTTTTTTCACATCCGCGGATAAGGATGTTTGATTTCGACATATGCGGATGTCTACATTTTCGTTATTTTTTAGGATATATTCGAGATTTGTTGTGTTTAACGTATATAATAAGTTATTATATAGAGAGAGCTGTAGCTATAATGTAGTATAATTGATTAATTGTACAATAATTGCTGTACTTTTCTCTGAACATATAAAATAATATCAAGCATCTAACTAATATAGAAATCAATTGTGAATTCGTCTGCAAATAAATTCGTTATATTTTGTCGAGTTTCAGCCACAATTAGAAACCATAATTGTGTTACCAGGATGCGGGACGTGAACCCAACTCAAATGCACCTCACCGACCTCTTTCCCCAACCTCCACCCTTATAGAAAGAGATCTTTAATTAGCTTGATAACTATTTATATTAAGTTTAAAGTTTTATTAGGCATATTTATAAATGAGTAATTAAAATAAAGTAAACTAAGATGTTCATCGTTTAATATTCAAACTTAATTATAGGAAGGTTATGCTTAAGGAACATTAATTTTTCTGCCTTTTCTGCTGCCAGTCTGTTTCTCTTTCATCATATATTAATCCAGCACTGCTAAATAATCTCTCGCTTGGTACGTTTGTTGGAGGACAGGCTAAATGCTTCCTTGCAAGTTTACTCAAGTATGGATAGATATTCTGCGTATTTTTCCACCAACTAATAGGATTGTCACATGCAGCCAGGCGTTTTCTTGGTGATAGCTCTCGATCATTTTTACTACATCTTTTGACATCGCGTAGGTCTCGTCATTGCTGCTTGACTCAAGAAACTGAGAGAGAGATTCTGTGATAGATTTGCTCGTTGAAGGTGTTGGTTCTGTCACTGAAACTTTTATTCTTTTGGTGGGTGGCGAAGCGACAGATTCAAGAGATTGAAGCTCTTCAACTGCTTTGCCAAGTGATGATTTAACTCGTTCTAATGTACTAGATGAAAATAACTTAGCTTTGTAACGTGGATCTAAGTAGGTTGCAAGAGAGTAACTTCATACAAGAACAGCCTCTCGTCTTGTCGCTTGCATCACTTTTGCGCACAATGAACTAGTTCTATTAATATAGTAGAATTTGATAATTTCCGCTTATTAATGACGTTTTATCTCAACGGTCCACATCCGCACGACATCCGCAGTCCAAAGTGCGGATGCGAGAAAATGTGCGGATGTTATGCGGATGTGACCTACATCACTAATCAATAATATTGGTTGTCTATTACAGATTGTATTTGAATACAAAGATATCTAGTAAAAAATTAAAAAAAAGATGATTCTGTTGGTTCACTGGACATATCTAGTTTTTTCAAGTCGAACAGTAAAGAACCTGTCTGTTGGAATTACAGCTAATGGTCGACCATTGACATCTACAACGGCCAGTGATACAGGGTTGACAGGTTCTTCAATTATGCCATCTGACTTCAAATACAGCCTCTTCTCATTGTCCATACCCAGAGACCTCAGCTTCAAGTATTGGTCAAGATGCGGATGTGGCCAATTCATCTTCCACTTCTATTGGTTCCATATCGTACTATATGGGCTTACCTCTTAATATTAACAGATTGTTTAACATGTATTCATCGGATTCGGTTCTTACAAGAATTAAAAAAGGATAAAAGACAAACTCGATTGTTAAGTGTAATGTTTGTTGCAGTTTCATAGATGATGCTGAGAAGGTTTCATTGAACAGAAGTACCTTATGCATCCAGTACGGGAGCACGAACAGAAGGTAAGCTTGGAGCACAGCGCTTAATTGAGCATCTTCAGGATAAACCACATGCAGCTGCACTAGAGGCAAGCAAATTACATGATCAGTTTCAAAAGCAAAGCGACAAACATCCTTGGCTGAATCTCTTCAAGAGATATAGAATCCAGGCAGTTTCACAACTACTTCGCTTGGCAATGGACTGCTACATTGACACAGTGTAAAACCGTGTCAGGATATTCCTGGCCATCAAGGAGTCTCACCAATATCTTTTCCGACCAACTTGTACAGAAGTTTTCCCAAGACTGGGATTGCAACATGGAACCATTTAGACCCACAGGTTCAGATATGCACTATCGCACGACAAATATTTGCTATGAAATGTCATGCATTGGTGATGTATTTAAGAAGAATCTCATTGAAGAAATAAATCAATGCGATGCTTTGGGAATGCAAATTGATGGATCATGTGATCGACAACAACTAGGCATTAAGTTTGTGACTGCAAGATTGGTGAAAGATGGCGTTATTACTACACGTTTTCTTGCAGCTGTGGAGCCTGTTGAAGGATTATTATCATTGCCATGCACAATAACTCATTTGATTCATTTCTTTAGTATTTCGTATTATTGTTTTGCAAAACAACTTTCTTGGTATATTCTAGCATTAGTAAATTGGTATCAATAGTATGCTACATCCTCTGTTATGTTGCAATTCCTAGTAATAAATCTTGCAGTAATTTTTTTCACTTTTTGAAAATAATATGCCTTATAAGTCGTCATAACGCAATGAAGGCATGCACAGACTTCATAGCCTATGCATTAACCAGTAGATACAAACCAATACATACTCGCACAAGCGAATGTTTATATATAATATTTTATGTATATATAAATTATAATATACCTATGCATATATATAATATATTTACATTTCATTGAAAGTAACGGTAACGAGTAACGGTGCCGTTACTCGTTCCTTTTTAAAAATGGTAACTAACGATAACGGCGTTACATTTAGACTGGTAACGGTAACGGCATTACATTTATAAAGTAACGAGCACAACACTGCACATTGTATGTACAGAGTGCAGATGAAGTAAGAAGATCGAAACTTTTTAAATCATTCACAGTAAATAGAAAAAAAAGTGCAGTCCAAAATACTCCTTTGAATGTGGGTCTCACAAATTTATTTTCATTCCTTTACATTCGTATGGGAAGCTTCCACCTGAGAGTCTCAACGAACGATCTCGTTCAAATTGCAAGGTAAGCGAAGTAAAATAAGCCTATATTCAGGCATTTATTTCACTTCGTAATGGTATGACCTCACCACCAGTACTACTACTACTACTACTACTAACAACAACAACTAATAATAATACAATTTCACACTGCACTATAATGCCAAACAAATGTTCGGATCAGCTGAAGATCCGTCACCCGAGCCTTTCTTAGTTAGCTTTATAAAGCTAACTAACAAAAATATCACGACCTAACCAATTGTCAAGGTCGTACAGCTGACCTAACGATTGGTTAGATTAAGTCGTGATATTTTAGTGAGTTAGCCTTATAAAGCTAACAAAAAAGGGTGGGGTGACGGATCTTCAGGTGATCCAAATGTTCTTCCTCTTATATTAGGGCTCGAAACACTGCATGTTCGTATAAATTGGTTCTTTTAAAGATTTATTTTACTAAGAGGTGGTAAACAATGATTCCCCCCCCCCTCCCTGCACAGATGAAACTAATAGAGGTACAAAAACTGATTGAAGCATCTTTTAGACAATTTAATTCTATGTCTAAACAAAACCCTCAATAGTTGGTGTTGCCTCCTTGTGCTTGGCGGACGGCTTCAAGTCGGCAAGGATCGGAGGTGAGGAGAGACTCGAAAAGGTCAGTGTCGTACTCAAGATTTCGGAGGATTGTTTCGATGTGCTGCTCCATGGTCCGGCGGCAGAATCTTTCAGGATCCATCCTGAAGGACTTGAGTGGAATCCCTGATGCTTGCTGAACCACCAGCCACCCGATTCTGCTACCGGACCATGGAGTAGCACATCGAAACAATCCTTCGAAATCTGAGTACGACACTGACCTTTTCGAGTCTCTCCTCACATCCTACCCTTACCGACTTGAAGCCGTCCGCCAAGCACAAGGAGGCAACACCAACTATTGAGTGGTTTTGTTTAGGCATAGAATTAATTGTGTAAAAGATGCAACAATCAACAATAAATTTTTTTGCACTTATTAGTTTCATCTGTGCAGGGGGGGGATGCACAATTTGTTTACCACCTCTACATACTGGATATTTGAGTGTTGCAGCAATAAGGTAATTACGGTTAATGTTACTGAGTCGACTTAACGTGAAGACGACCTTCCGTTAAGTTTTGCGATGTTGTCGTCGGTGCTAACTTTCCCCTAAATGTATTAAATACTTTATTCACCATTTTATTTTCTCTATTTTCTGAAAGGTTATGCAATACATAGTTACCATCTAATTTCATTTAAAGATCGAAGGTAAGACAATGTTTGTAGTTTAGACTCTTTTAGGGCAGATTTTTGAAAATAGAAAACATTAGTTCTCATCAGCAGTTGAAGAAAACGTAATCGTTTCATTTTATTTGTGGGTGAAATTTACATGTTCATGATCGTAATAATTTTTTAATGGATTTGAATAATGTAATTATTTACCCATGCATCTTTTACATCATTATTTTAGTGATTTTAATATGGTATAAAGGTCGAATTAAATATAACAATTTTATTTCTCTTGCTCTGATAAGTGATGATTCTGTACTAATACTGGCAGTTTGAATGTATAATTATTATTATTAATTTGCGTAATTCATTTGTTGTTAATGTTTTGATTTGCCTTTCATTTGGATATATATGGCACCAGTGTTGTTGCTGTTGTAATGGCAGATGTAAAATTCGGATCACTTTAACATATTGCTTCCCAGTGTTAATCACTTTAACATATTGCTTCCCAATATTTGGGACAAGGAGTACGATAAAAAATGTTCGCTATAATAAAGTAAAGGCATAAAAAGTAAATCATAACATGTTAAAATATTAGATTGAAAGTAAATTTATTAGAATTGTTGCGCTATATGGTCACACAAAGTAAAAAATGGATTTCGGAAGAATCGGTCACACCACATCATTTGCCACAAGTACGAGTTGAGTAGCTCCTTTTTGCATCCTTTCATTTTCTTTATGTATTTAATGTGGGTTAACTGAATGCCCGGTTAGGTCAACTGTACGCCCTTGACGATTGGTTATGTTAAGTTGTGATATTTTCGTTAAAACTAACGAAAATATCACGACTTAACCTAACCAATCATCAAGGGCGTACAGTTGACCTAACCGGGCATTCAGTTGACCTAACTGGGCATTCAGTTAACCTACATTAAATATATAAAGAATAGGTTAATATTCGTTTTAATGCTTTGTTCGTTTCGATAGGAGACATTCTATAGCAATTTAACATAAATTCATATTCAGGACACCTTGAAACCTCAGGGAAACTGATAAAAATCAAGGAAATGTAATAACTTTTTTTGCGGGGAAAAAAAAAAAATTTAGACGTAAAAAGCAGCCATTATAGGCTATTGACCGAGTGTTTACCTCTTTCCGCTGTTAAATTTTGCCGGTCCTCGTCCTCTCCAGTTTTATGGGGAGACATCTCGTGGCAAAATTAGGAAACATAGGTCAAATCAGCCAATTAAATCTGGTTTTTGTTTTATGTTACCTTATCCAGCCAATCAAAGACGTGCATTTTGAATCTCCAATAACACTAGGCAACAAATTTCAACTTTTTTTTTGTTACAGACACGTGAACTACTGATTCCTACTAAAGCGCTGATGCTGATTTCAGATCTGATATCAAAATTTCTCTATCACGTCCAGATTTTGTGTAACCGAAAACCCCTATTTTTCATTTTTTTTCTCACCCGCTTCTATTACGAAAGCCGTCTAAGCTACTTTTCCGTGCCACGTTTTATGTTAAGCATACTTAAATAATTAGTGAACAGGGATGTCTTTCCTCCTTTATTCTGGCTTAAGACAGACAGCGGAATTCCGCTGGCGGAGTTACCACCCCTGCGCCCAACCATCCACCCAAAGCGCGTTAGTATTTTGTTGTTACTACTGAAAGGCAAATTCCTGTTCTTAAGTGAAACTTTGGTGTGTCCTCTTCCTTTGTCGCTCGTAGGATGACGAGCTCTCCTTCTGCAGGAACCAACAATAATCTCCCATCATATTTGGGTTGAAATTACCTTGGTATCTGTTTTCCATAACTGAGATCTGTTGGTGGAAGCGCTCACCATGCTCGTCACTTACAGCCCCAAGGTTGGCCGGGAAGAAGTCAAGATGAGAATGTAAAAAATGAATTTTCAAAGACATTCTGCATCCCATTATTTCATAAGATTTAAGCGTGTTTTCTACGAGTTTACGGTGGTTTTCAGCTTTGTGGTTTCCAAGAAAATTTTTGACAACTTCAACGAAAGATGTCCATGCTCCTAGTTCATTCTCATTTAGGTTAGATGGAAACGATGAGTCGTGGATGACACTGCGGATCTGTGGTCCAGTGAAAACTCCAGCTTCTAGCTTAGCATCTGTCAATATTCCTTTGAATTTATCCTTTAAATATTGGAAACCACTACCTTGATGATCCATACCCTTCACGAAATTTTTCATAAGGCCAAGTTTAATGTGAAGTGGTGGAAGATGTACTTTCTGAGGGTCAATAAGTGCTGGGTGTTTCACATTGTATTTACCAACAACATGTTCAGTTCTAGATGGCCAATCATGTTTTTTGTAGTGGTTCTTGTCATCTCTGCTGTTCCATAGACACAAAAAACACATATGCTTTGTGTAGCCCAACTGTAACCCAAGAAGTAATGATACAACTTTAAGGTCGCCACAAATATTCCATGTGTGGTCCTTATATTTGATGAGTCTTAGCAGCAGTTTCATCGATTCATGTCTCATTAAGGCCAGTGGCATGTGCTACAGGTATTGAAGGTTTTTCATTGCCGTTGTGCAGTAATACAGCTTTAAGGCTAGCTTTACTAGAGTCAATGAACAGTCTCCATTCTTTTGGATCATAGCGACAGCCAATCCCTTGCATCAGACCACTGATATCGTGGCAGAAACAAACGTTTTCTTCCTGTAAGTAAAATGATGAAAACTGCAAATGGCGATGGCGGAAATGGGAAACTTTGGTGTTTGGTTGGAGAAGATTAAATTCTTGAAGTCTTGAACCAAGCAACTCTGCCTTTTCTTTTGGTAATTCCAAATCGCGCACTAAGTCATTTAACTCCGCTTGAGTTAACAAATGTGGGGAAATATTTGCATCTGGAACATATATGCCATCTTTCCCTGTTTCTATATCACTAGCAGAATCTTCAGATGAACTGCTGTCTGTTATCGTTGCTGGTGGAACTGGTGGTGGATTTGTTTCATCATGTGGTACTGGTTTCATTGCTGATTCGCAGTTTGGGTACGTGATCTTTGATTTGTTTTTCTTTGTGAAACCAGCAATCTTTGTCAAACAAAAATAACAATCATTGAAGTGATTTTTCGGCTCATGCCAAACCATGGGGACTGAGAACGGCATAGCTTTTCTTTTACCATTCATCCAAGCTATTAACATTGCATTGCACTGTGCACAGCAAATATGTGGTGCCCAGTCCCTCTGTTGGTCTCCTAATTTACAGTCAAAATAACACTTGTAGGCAAGTTTAATCTTTGTTGTTATGTTTCTACGTTGTGGCTTAGGTGTATATTGTCCACAGACAAAGCAGAAGTTGTCTGGGTGATTTACACAAGCACGTCTATTTGATGCCATTTTGAATTACCATACAATATCTGAAAAAACGTAGAAAGTAATTATTACGATGTGCAAAATAAAAAGAAATACACACCGTAGTACAAAACAAATGCTAAAAAACACACAAGTCACCACAACCTGTCACTTGCTCATCAGCAGAGAGCTTCAACAACCGTTCTGCTTGACTGACCGTTGGGCCATTGCCCGTTACTATGCTCTTGACTCAGTGTTGCCAGCTCGGGATAAATTTTATTTATCAAAATTGTTCGAATTTGTATATAGTTGGCAAAAAAAATTGCTTTAACCTTGAAAAGCAAGTTTCATATTACTGGCATTAAGCCGATTAAAACCAAAATCTGGACGTGGTAGAAAATTTTACTAAAAGTGATTTGCATTTTACACAAAATCTAGACGTGATAGAAAAAATCTAATTATAGATTTGAAATCAGCATACCGAAATTAGCTAGGAGCACCTATTTGGTCTTCTGTAACAAAATCTTTGTTGCCTAGTGTAATGCATACTCATTCCAAAATCCTTATTCACTTCGGTTTTCGCTATGGTTTGTCTTCGGTGTGATTTGGATTACTTATAAAAAAAGAAGACGGTGCTGAAGTTTTCTTTACCAGTCACGGTGTTTTACCTACTCGTGTTATTTGTCCGCAGTGTGGTCATGAGTGTAATTATAGAGAAGTTGCTGACCAATATTATTGCAGAAGATTGACTAGGGACGAACGCGGCAGAAAAAAAAGTGTTCCTTCTCTGTTTCCCGTCGAAAGGGCACGTGGCTTGAAAAATCCCACCTCAAACTGTGGCAAAACTTATTATACGTTGGGTTATTCTTGACAAAGCGTTCGATACAGCTAGATGCACAGCTCTATTTAGCGTTGGCTTCCGAGAGTGCGGTTAATTGGAGGAGGTTTTGCTTCGACGTCTGTGAGCATTGGCTAGCGCTAGGCCAACAAGTTCAAATTGGTGGGCCTGGCGAAATAGTCTATTTATTCCTGTTGGTCGCCGCTGATTTGTACAAACATCCCAACGCTGCTATTTAAGGTAAGACATTGCGAAAAAATGGGGGTTAAGTTAGGTGTGTGATTTGTTAAAATCTGAACTTCGTTTCTTTGGGAAATGAGCCGTTTTTGAGAAATTTTCAATTTTAAAATTTCTCAAAAACGGCTCATTTCCCAAAGAAACGAAGTTCAGATTTGAACAAATCACACCAAAAAACACCAGAAAAATGTTTTGGTTCAGAAAGGAGAAAAAGCACTAAAACGAATAATTATATAATTAACCAAAGATGCTTTGTTTATGGTCCGTAGGTTTTATTCTAGATTACCAACCTCTTTCTAACCAACCAACCTTTCACTTTTTAACATATTGCTTCCCAGGAGGGATCACTTTAACATATTGCTTACCGAATGCTTTGGGAAGCTATGTTAAAATGGTCCTAAAATTCCTTTTAAGCATTAGTCTTCCTTTAATTAACTCCTTTTTCTTTACTGGTACTTACGTTTTAACGGGTGACCCTAAGTAACTTCAAAATTTACTTTAAAATTTATCAATAATAAAATCAATCGTCAAGGGCGATTATAAATAAGGGCGATATATAAAAACAAATGTAATTTTCGTTGTTCTAATTTTCTTTCCTGAATAAACATTTAAAAAAAAAGTCACTGAAGTTGTCAATAAAATTGTTAGGTCACCCGTTAATACTTAAGTTGTAATAAATGCAAAAACTTCAGTTTTTTATGTGGAGGTCAAAATATGACAGAGTTTATTTCCACAACAGTTTCGATGCCCACTGGCATCATCTTCGGGTGGATACAGAAAAACGAATGATTTAATGATATTCATTTTTCTGTATCCACCCGAAGAGGATGCCAGTGGGCATCGAAACTTGTGGAAATAAACTCTATTAGTGTGGGTTTTATTGTCTTAAGTTGTAAATTTTAAATTACTTAGGGTACTCCGTTAATAAATAAGTTGCTCCTTATGAATTTATTATTTTCATTCTGTAATAACATAATGTCTAATATTTAAACTTTTATAGAGCAACTAAGACGGGTAAACTTCATACCTACAGTAAAATTGCTATGTAAAAAGTTTTATTTCTTTGAATTTTTATTATTATTATTTACAATAGTTACCCATAAAAGAAACGCTAACCTTATAATTAACTCAAGTTCTATAAAATATCTTTAAAAAAATTATTGTTTCCAAGTACTTTTCATAAATTTATATGATATTTTAATATTACATTATACACTAATGTTTTGTTTTTAGGTGTAATGCACGTATTGCTATTGATGAAAAGTTTTGTGTTGGTGTCAATAATCCAAGTTTTGTAAATGTGAAAATAAAAACCCACTCTAATAGACAGTTCATTTCCACAACAATTTCAATGCATCGGAATTGATGTGGAAATGAACTGTCTGTTAGAGACTCAGGGCTGCCAATGCTGGGGTTTTCACCCGTAATGTGGGTTTCTGTGTTTTTATTTTACAAATAGCTTGAAAACTGGTTTTTTTTACTAATTTTGTTAATAAATTATCTAAAATAACTTTTCTATATTTATGAATACCAAAACTTGCCCAAACACGATGGCTTTCTCGAGAAACCGTAATCACAGAAATATTAGAATAATTTGATGCTCTACTTCTTTATTTTCAAGCAGAATCAGAAGTTGACAAAGTTGATGGAGCCAAGAAAATTTATGATGTATTAAACAACCGCGGAACGAAACATGTTGTTCTTTCTTCAATATGTGCTGCAAAAGATAAATCTTATGAATGTTGAATTTCAATCGGAGCACTTCCGATTGCATATTTTATATTCAATGGTATCTTCAGAGTATAAAAACATATTGAGTTTCTTCATTAAAAATGAAGTATTAAATAACACTAAATTATCAGAAATTGACCCTAACAAAGAGAGTAACTTCAAAAGTGTTAATGATGTATACCTTGGAGGTAAGGCAATGGCACAATTAATTAATGACCCTTTAGGTAATGAAAGCAGTGTTAAAAGATTTAAGACTGATTGTTTAAAATTCCTAGTGGAATTATCTAACCAAATAAGGAAGAGGTTTAATTTTAGTGAAGATGGAGTTATTGCAAAGTTAAATGTTCTGGATCCGAAGGTAGCTCATGCTCATAACACTTCTCCAACTTCCATCATTCCACAGCTATTCATTTTCCGTCCGTTGTACCTGAAAGTAAACTAAATGACCTTGATGACCAGTGGAGGAGTTATAGTCTTATGGCAGACGAACTACTACCTTCTATTGACAACTTACCAGAATATTGGTACAAATTGAAAAATATTAGAGATGGACTTGATAAACCAAAATATGATGTACTTTCCAATTTCATGACTACCTTAACTATATTACCACATTCATCAGCATGCGTTGAAAGGATATTTTCACAAGTTAATTGCGTAAAAACAAGAAACACAAACTCGTTAAAAGCAGATACCGTTAGAGATAGATTGCTGGCAAAACAGCTTATCACCAGAAAGAGTTTGGATTGCACTTCCTGGGATCCCGAAAAAACACTAATCAAGAATTTGGAAGAGGGAGCTGTAAGCAGAAGATATTTGGAGAGAATTAAACGGCAAAAAGAAAATAACGAATCGGTCACGATCAGAGGAGCAGCCGAAGAAGAGGAAGAGTTATAATTTGGGATTCACACATATAAAGTAAGTAAAGACTTATTTTTTTCTTTTAAATATTGTATTTTTACAATCGTTTTTTTTTAATCAGTATGGGTTTTTTGCAGAGTTGATCTGGGGTTTTCTCTAAAATTTCATTGGCAGCCCTGATTAGAGTAAGTTTTTCTTTTCATATTTTAACCTTCACGTAGAAAAAAGTGAAGTTTTTTTGCATTTATTTTGTAAATTTAAAAAATATCTGCATAATACCAAATTTGTCAACGTTCCACATTTTCAATTGTATTTTACATATACAATTACACCCAGACGAGTTAAACAGCTAGTAAACCTAGATAGAAAAGGGCAAATTTAGAGAAGATGAACCATTATGAATTTTAATGACCACCTTGTTACATAATAGGGAATTCAAATTAATAATAAATTAATAGTAATTCATTTTTCAAGGGAATATCGTAAAATTAGGTTAAGAGTTAGTTTATCACACAAATATTGTATCCCCATTCACCTCACACTGTTGTATAAGACAATACAGAGCTAGGAGTTTGAGAGTTTCATGGAGTTTGATTTTGTTCTAAGACTGACTCTGATACTCAGAGTTATAGAGTCGATAAAAGTCTGAATTTAAATGATCAATAGTCAAAATAACTTAAGTTTGATTTATCCTGTATTCAAGTTTTACACAAATTTATATTAGCCGATTCCTTTCTTCCATAACCTCTTGACTGTTTGGTTAGGTTGTAAAATAAAACAATAAAGCTAATTTTGTTTACAATAGAAAACATTAGTTTTTCTCATCAGCAATTGAAGAAAACGTAATCGTTTCATTTTATTTCTGGATGACATTTACATGTTTATGACTAATAATTATAATTTGTTAACGGATTTGAATAATGTAATTATTTAGAAAGAGCTTGCGTAGCCGGGCTACCTGGTCAAATAAATAATTGTTTGGAGTGCTCACACAGCACTCCAAACAATTGGAGCTATTGAAGAATAGGAACCCCAGCCTTCTTTAGTTAGGCTTATAAGGTTAACTAACGAAAATATCACGACCTAACCTAACCAATCGTTAGGTTAACTGTACGCCCTTGACGATTGGTTAGTTCATGATATTTTCGTTAGCTAGCCTTATAAAGCTAACTAAAGAAGGCTGGGGTCCCTATTCTTCAATAGCTCCAAACAATTAAACAATTTACGTAGCCGGGTCATATTTTTGTTAGTTTTAACGAAAATATCACGACTTAACCTAATAACCAATCGTCAAGGGCGTACAGTTGACCTAACCGTTGTAGCAGAACAAGCTTGAGTGCATGCGAGTATGTCTTGGATATGCGACTGTCTTTTGTTTTGTGTGCATGAGAGCGCGAGTTTTGAATGGCGAATGTGTGGGTATTCTATTGGTTGTGACCGGCAATGAAAGTTTGCCTTGCTCTGCATTTGAAAGTGTTGAAGTTTGTTCAATTCTAAACTACTGAATATTGTAATATTTGAAAGTAATGTATATTATTTGCTAATGTTAACAGATTATAGATTGAATTCTTTCTTAAGTTAGTTTATATAAGTTAATAAAAGAGTTTTGACAGGTTGAACAAGATTCAAGGCATTCCTGTTCTCTTGAAGAATAACACTTACGAAACCTCTTTGCGCGGAGGTATTGCTAATGAGTGCTGTTTTAGTCACATTCAAGTGTTTCAGTCAAGAAGTATTCATATATTGCTTAATTTATACGGGTCTTTTCAGTTTGACGGCCTGTAATATTTTTTAACATTACTTGTTTTTTATTCAGTTTTAATCGAGGATTTCAAAAATAACATTCATGTTTTAGAGAAACAAATAGTGAGACAGTTATATGCAAGAGCGTAACTAGCTTTCAAAAGTTGCGGGGGACAACTGTAATGATGAAAAATCCTGCGATGAATTTCTGTGCTGCTATCCTGTCGGTGATGTGTTTGCGACCAAAATGATGCTCTTAAAATACTATGATTTAGAGAATGATCTATATTTATGATAGTAATAGGAAAATCAAAGAAGCATTTTCACAACTACCTCATGTATATCAAGTATATACTCAACATTAAAGGAAACTTAGATCAAAAGTTGGGGGGGGACAAAAGCTATACTATCCCTTCAGTTCAAAAGTTGACGGGGGGACATGTCCCCCCCCGTTAGTTACGGCCCTGGTTATATGCAATTTAACAAATTTAAAATATATATTTTTAAACCGTATTGGGATCTTTTTGGTTTGGCGGCGGCGGAAAAAAACGTAAATATTTACTATTACACCGGTCTCCGGTAGAAAGTTTTCAAAGCTGGTTTTCCATGTTTTTCAATGTGCTGAAACATAAATTTCACCTTCAAAATTGGCCGAACCTAAAACAACCTAAGCGAACCTAACCTAACCCAAAACTAACTGATTCAAATTAAAATCAGTGGAAGCGCCATTTTTTACCCTTTTCCCGTTAGAGAGTTTAAGCTTCAATAAATCTTTAACAAATCATTTGCGACGGAAATGAGTATCATTTTTTAATTCAGCACATTGAAAAAATTGAAAATCAGCTTTTAAAACTTTCTACCGGAGACCGGTGTAATAGAAAAGTAATACCAAAAAACGAGTCATGGCTACGCGACCGTCAAATTCTAGACTACCAACTGGTTAGGTTAACTGAATGTCCAGTTAGGTTAACAGAATGCCCGGTTAGGTCAACTGTACGCCCTTGACGATTGGTTAGGTTTCGTCGTGATATTTTCGTTAGTTAACGAAAATATCACGACTTAATCTAACCAATCATCAAGGGCGTACAGTTGACCTAACTGGGCATTCAATTAACCTTAGTTATTTAATTGGTGATAATTATTGTTTTTTTCTGCATTATTTGGTGATAATTCTTGATTTTTTTCTGCTACTTTTACAGGTCTGCAAAGTCGCGGAAGAATACAAAACACTCGTCTGTATAACTGCCTCACTATTTGTTTCTAAAACATGAATGTTATTTTTGAAATCCTCGATTAAAACTGGACAATAAAAAACAAGTAATGTTAAAAAATATTACAGGCCGTCAAACCGAAATGATCTATTTATACGTATACATTTATATGATCATTTAATTTAGGCTGCATATTAAGACCTATAACGAATCGATAGGTTTCATAGTGGGACTAAACTCTTCAAGCATCGACGTGACGGGCTATTAGTTTACGGCACGCAGAATTAAATCTTGCCTCCCTCTGGAATCGTACTATTATTCGTATTTTGATACCTTGTCCAGTAGCCTTGAGCAGCCAGGCTAAGTATTTTTTATATTGTAAAAAGGTAATTGTATTTCCATATTACTTGTAACATTTTTGTCATTATCAATTTGATGTTAGTTATATAACTAGTTTATTGTAGGGTTTGCACAACTCGTTTGTGTTCTTGTTAATATACTGTGTATGCTACAGGTCTTTCCTTCGTTCCACAATCTTGACCACCAGGTATAAAATTAGATTCTTATGAGCACTTGCATGCTCAGTCACAATCTGAATCCAGGGTTAAAGTTAAACTTTAAAAACTAGTTGGTGTTGGCATACCCGAGAGCCAAACCGTGCTCTTGTGTTTTTCAGAGTGAAGCTTAAGTTGGTTTATTGTTAGTGGTTTAACCCTTCTCCAGTCGACCTTACCCGAAGTAAAGGATCCATGTGCTTTGTGTTCGAGTGACACCGTGCTGTGATAGAATTGCCCGCCAGAGCTTAGAATCCCCTTGTTCCTTAGGGAAGCACGGAAGAACCCGTGACTAGGGTTACACCTCATTTTCACGACCCTCTTCCATATATCTCGTCTCTCTCTCTTTCACATATTTATCCTTTCCATACTTTTCCCCCCACACGCAGCCCATACTCCACATTCACCCATATACCCGCGATAACACCGGGCATTCAATTAACCTAAGTCGTGATATTTTCGTTGAAACCCACACGCAGCCCATACTCCACATTCACCCATATACCCGCGATAACACCGGGCATTCAATTAACCTAAGTCGTCATATTTTCGTTGAAACTAAAAAATATCACGACTTAACCTAACTAATCGTCAAGAGCGTAACAGTTGACTTAACCGGGGATTTAATTAACCTAACCGGGCATTCAATAGTTTTCCCGTAGGTTTTGAATAATTTTAAGCAACTTTTACCAGATGCCATACAAAGAGTGTACTACGTAAATTGTTTATTATTTATTATTTGACCGGGTAGCCTGGCTACGTAAGCTATTACGTTAAATAGCCGGGTACCCGGCTATGTAAGCAGTCCGAATTATTTACCCAAGCATGGGGTCTTTTCCGTGTAGGGGCTAGCAGCGAATTTTAATGAAAATCCTTATACTAATGTAGTTTTGGTCATTGATTTCAAAAATAACTTTTTTTTGGAGAAATGAAAAGCAAACATGTTAGAGCACTTTAAATAATTAATTAATATGTACAGTATTTAACGAAAATATCATGACAACCTAACCAATCGTCAAGGGCGTACAGTACCTAACCGGGCATTCAATTGACCTAACTGGGCATTAATTTATAACGAAAGATTGGTAGGTTGGTGAAAAACAGAACAATTTGAAAAATGAAGAGTAATTATAATCTGTTCCATTAACCAATAATATACATTACTTGCAAACATTACAATAAGTACAAAAATATCTAAAACAATTTACTTTTTATTCAGCCACAATATTCATTAGTTTAGAATTCGAACAAACTTCAACACCTTCAGATATAGAACAAGGACAAACTTTCTTTGCCGGTCACAACCAATAGAATATCCACACATTCGCCATTCAAACCTCGCGCTCTCACGCACACAAAACAAAAGACAATCGCATATCCAGGACATACTCGCCTGCACTCAAGCTTGTTCTCCTACACCGGTTAGGTCAACTGTACGGCCCCCTTGACGATTGGTTAGGTTAAGTCATGATATTTCCGTTAGTTTTAACGAAGTTATCATTTGGTAATTGAGACTGAGAGCCCTGATCTTCAGGTGATCCTTACATTTTCTTCAATTGCTAATGAGAAGAACTAATGTTTTCTGGGATCAAGTAAAGATAATCCCTCCCAGGTCACACTAGTAAAGCAAATCCCTCCCAAAAATGACCAAGTAAAGATAATCCCTCCCAGAAAGTAAAGTAAAGTGAAGCAGTCTGACATAAGGATAAAAATTAAGAGAATCTTTTTTTAAAAAGATTTATTTGAAAACAAAATTTATTAAAATTCATTTATTACAATGGATCAAGTAAAGATAAGCACCCCCAACCTTTTTTAGTTAGCTTTATAAGGCTAACTAACGAAAATATCACGACTTAACCTAACCAATCGTTAGGTCAACTGTACGCCCTTGACGATTGGTTAGGTTAGGTCGTGATATTTTCGTTAGTTAGCCTTATAAAGCTAACTAAAAAAGGTTGGGGGTGCTTAACTTTACTTGATCCAAAGACTTTAATTAAAGTGGTATTGCGGTAAAGCGGTATTACCAACTTTACCAAGTAAAGATGATCCCTCCCAAAAAATGATCAAGTAAAGATAGTCCCTCCTTTTTCTGTTGGGAGGGATTACACTGGTCAACACTCATTTTATTGCCAATCATATTAGAGTGATTTTGGGGTAACTTTGTGGTGCTGATTCCGAATATGACATCGGTTTTGCTAGATTGGCTCTAATTTATGAGATAATTGGTACCCCATTGAAACACGTAAAAATGCAAAAAATTTAATGTTCAGGCTGAGCCTACTTACAAATCGCATTGAAATTGTCTCAAATCATACAAAAGTAAACACATGAAATACATAATGGCATTTTATTCGGTCTCACCATCTAGAATGTTCCGGTAGTTTCCCATATGCACGCGTTATGGTTACGTTTCCTATTGATTGAGGGTATTCATTATCTCAAGAACTAGAGCCAAATCGGAAAAACTACTTTCATTTTGGAATTCAGCAACCCCAAAATACCCTAAATTCGTACGAATTTCCTTGGCAACGGAAAAAAAAAAGTTTTTTTGTTGACCTGTGTTATCTTTACTTGATCCGTTTTCTGTTACAAACAAAATAAGCTTTATTGTTTTATTTTACAACCTAACCAATCAGTCAAGAGGTTATGGAAGAAAGGAATCGGAGCAATCGAAGAATAAGCACCCCAAATCAATTCAGGGTGCTTTTTCTTGGATTGGGGTCGAACGAGGGTGCTTATTCTTGGATTGCTCTAAAATGGAATTAAAATGGAATTAATTGCTCTAAGATGGTTAATTGAATGCCCGGTTAGGTTAATTGTACGCCCTTGACGATTGGTTAGGTTAAGCGTGGTATTTTCGTTAGTTTTAACGAAAATATCACTACTTAACCTAACCAATCGTCAAGGGCGTACAGTTGACCTAACCTGGCATTCAATTAATCTTATTTCAATATTTTTATTTTATTATGTTCTAATTTTTTTTATTGCAATATCCTTTGTAAACATTAAAATATATTTTTTTTAATTTTGTTAAAATCCTTTAATTTGGATTGAGGTCGAACTGGGGTACCGTTTCTTGGATTGGGGTCGAACTGGGGTACCGTTTCTTGGATTGGGGTCTAACTGGGGTACCGTTTCTTGGATTGGGGTCTAACTGGGATACCGTTTCTTGGGGATTGGGGTCTAACTGGGGTGCTTTTTCTTGGACTGGGGACTTTGGGGTGCTTATTCTTGGATTGCTCCAAGGAATCGGCTAATATAAATTTACTTGTAAGACTGCTACAGTATAAATCAAACTTAAATTATTTTGACTATTGATCATTTAAACTTATCGACTCTATAACTCTGAGTATCAGAGTCAGTCTCTCTATTGTCTTTTACAACAGTGTAGGGTAAATGGGGAGACAATATTTGTGGGATAAACTAAATCTTGAAAACAATTTTACGATATTCCTCTGAAAAATCAATTGCTATTAATTTATTATTAATTTGAATTTCCCTAAAGTAACAAGTTGGTCATTAAAATTCTAATGGTCCATTTTCTCTAAAAATTTTCCCTTTTCTATCTGGTTTACTAGTTGTTTAACTCGATTGGGTGTATATATAAAAGATAATTGAAAACGTAAAACTTTCTTACAAAACAATCAATAATAATAAATGCAAAAAACTTTTTTTTTTCCTACGTGAAGGTCAAAATATGATAATAAAAACCCACTCTAATGGACAGAGTTTATTTCCACAACAGTTTCGATGTGAGTTTGCCTTACATTGCTGGCTTAGAAAGAGTAAAGCCGTTGACGAAAGATTTTAAGTTTGCTTTGGCGTTCAAATATTCGTCTACCGTGAAAAGTAAATTGGTTAGGAATAACGTTGCAAAACAGGAACAAGCCTGTATCTACAGCATTCCCTGTAAAAGTTGTGATTTAGTATACGTAGGAGAAAAACGAAGAAATATTGAAACCCGTATTAAAGAACACAAATATGCCTTCAGAAGTTGTAATACTAATAATGCCATTTTTTATCACGCCAGCCAAAATAATCATGCTATAGATTGGGAATCAAGTAAGGTACTTTATAAATGTAATAATTATGTCAAAAGAAAAATAATAAAATCTGTATGTATAGAACAAGAGGATAATTTTAATTTGTGCGAAGGTACTTATAAGTTGGACCCTTTAATGAGATTCTTGGTCAAAAAATCCCTTACGGAGTCGGGTGAGCGCGTTCTAACCTAAGTGTGAATTTCTTAAAGGTCTCTGGATTGTTTCCTTACTCGCTTTTGGTTCATTCGTTTTTCTTTTTTTTTTTTTCGGTAAAATGTAAATGGAATAATAAACGTAAATGTAATACTGGAAGTAATAAATGTGGAAATAAATATAAATGCAGTAAAGGTAATAAAATAAATGTAATAATTAGTGTAAAGGTAATAATAATAAATGTTAAAAAATGTAAATGCAATAATAAATGCAGTAATTATGTCAAAATAATAGAATCTGTATGTATAGAACAAGGGGATAGTTTTAATTTGTGCGAATGTACTTATAAGCGGGACCCTGTAATAGAATGCCCTTCCGGTGTCGGGAGAACGGGATCTAACCTAGGTGCGAATTTCTTAATGGTCTCTGGATTGTTTCCTTCTCGCCTTTTTCATTCGTTTTTCAGTTTATAATTTCTGTTTAATAAACAACAATGTAATAATAAATTTATAATTTCTATAAAATGCAATATTAAATTTAATAAATTTAATAAATTGTAATAATTATGTAAAACAATAATAGAATCTGTATGTATAGATCAAGGAGATAGTTTTAAATTTGTGCGAATGTACTTATAAGCGGGTCACTTTAATAGAAATGCCCTTTCACTGTCGGGAGAACGGGATCTAACCTTCAGTATGTGCGAATTTCTTAATGGTTCCTGGACTGTTTTCCTTCTTGTTTTTGGTTCATTCGTTTTTCTGTATCCGCCGGAAGAGGATGCCAGTGGGCATCCAAACTGTTGTGGAAATAAACTCTGTCTATTAAATAGAGTGGGTTTTTATTATCAAATCGATAATAATAATAATACTACGTACGTAGCATTTAAAAATTAAAAATATAATTAAACAGTGTATGTTTAGGTCGTGCAACTTAAGTATGGTTAATTTAAATTTACAATACCTCTAAATTTTTAATGTAAAACATTAGAAAATCAAATAAATTTATCAAAAATATTTGAAAACAATTTTTTCAAGATATTTCATAGAACTTGAATTAATATAAAGTTATTGGTTTTTAATCGGTAACTATTGTAAATTAAATATTTTTATTTTTTTGTTTTTTTCAATTATTATTATTATTAATTTTTAATTTTATATCCAGTAATAAAATCTTAATATCTCAAGTGTTGAAACAACTTCTATAAAGCTTCAGGTTTTAACATTCAAAAAATTCTTTTCTAATTTGAATTATCAATCGGGGTTTTATAATAATAATAATATAAATTCAAAGGAAATAAAACTTTTTACATATCAATTTTACTGTAGGTTTGAAGTTTACCTGTCTCAGTACCTCTATAAAACTTTAAATAAAGATTAAATATTAGACATTATGTTATTATGGACGAATGATGTAGGTCGCATCCGCATCCGCGGAACATCCGCACATTTTCTCGCACCCGCATCCGCACTTTGGACTGCGGATGTCGTGCGGATGTGGACCTTTGAGATAAAATGTCATTAATAAGCGGAAATTATCAAATTCTACTATATTAATAGAACTAGTTCATTGTGCGCAAAAGTGATGCAAGCGACAAGACGAGAGGCTGTTCTTGTATGAAGTTACTCTCTTGCAACCTACTTAGATCCACGTTACAAAGCTAAGTTATTTTCACCTAGTACATTAGAACGAGTTAAATCATCACTTGGCAAAGCAGTTGAAGAGCTTCAATCTCTTGAATCTGTCGCTTCGCCACCCACCAAAAGAATAAAAGTTTCAGTGACAGAACCAACACCTTCAACAAGCAAATCTATCACAGAATCTGTGTCTCAGTTTCTTGAGTCAAGCAGCAATGACGAGACCTACGCGATGTCAAAAGATGTAGTAAAAATGATCGAGAGCTATCACCAAGAAAACGCCTGGCTGCATGTGACAATCCTATTAGTTGGTGGAAAAATACGCAGAATAACTATCCATACTTGAGTAAACTTGCAAGGAAACATTTAGCCTGTCCTCCAACAAACGTACCAAGCGAGAGATTATTTAGCAGTGCTGGATTAATATATGATGAAAAGAGAAACAGACTGGCAGCAGAAAAGGCAGAAAAATTAATGTTCCTTAAGCATAACCTTCCTATAATTAAGTTTGAACATTAAACGATGAACATCTTAGTTTACTTTATTTTAATTACTCATTTATAAATATACCTAATAAAACTTTAAACTTAATATAAATAGTTATCAAGCTAATTAAAGATCTCTTTCTATAAGGGTGGAGGTTGGGGAAAGAGGTCGGTGGGGTGCATTTGAGTTGGGTTCACGTCCCGCATCCTGGTAACACAATTATGGTTTCTAATTGTGGCTGAAACTCAACAAAATATAACGAATTTATTTGCAGACGAATTCACTAATTGATTTCTATATTAGTTAGATGCTTGATATTATTTTATATGTTCAGAGAAAAGTACAGCAATTATTGTACAATTAATCAATTATACTACATTATAGCTACAGCTCTCTCTATATAATAACTTATTATATATGTTAAACACAACAAATCTCGAATATATCCTAAAAAATAACGAAAATGTAGACATCCGCATCCGCATCCGCGGATGTTGAAATCAAACATCCTCTTCCGCATCCGCGGATGTGAAAAAAATGACATCCGCTACATCACTATTATGGACTGAAAATAATAAATTCATAAGTAAGGAGATATTTATGTATTAACGGGGGACCCTTAGTAACTTTAAAGTTTAAAACTTAAAGTATTAACGGGTGACCTAACAATTTTATTGACAACTCCAGTAATTTTTTTGGATCTTTTCCGTTTGACTGCCGCCATTGAAACATACTGTAAGAGGTGAGTGCCCCCAGCCTTCTTTACTTAGCCTTATAAGGCTAACTAACGAAAATATCACGACCTAACCTAACCAATCGTTAGGTCAACTGTATGACCTTGACGATTGGTTAGGTTAGGTCGTGATATTTTTGTTAGTTAGCCTTATAAAGCTAACTAAAGAAGGCTGGAGGCCCTGATCGTCAGGTGATCCCCTTATTTTTCTGATTACATGATTAAAACTTAAAAATTAAGCATGGATCTTGAAAGTAATTAAAATTGTTTATAAGAAACAAAATTTGAAGGGGAAATTAAGAAAAGCTTTTTTATAAAGTAACTTATTTTGTATCATCAAGACATTTCAGTTAAAATACAAAAAGTTTAATTATGTTTCAATGGCGGCAGTCAAACGGAAAAGATCCATTTTTTTAAAAGGTTTATTCAGGAAAGAAAATTAGAACAACGAAAATTACATTTCAATTTTTATATATCGCCCTTATTTATAATCGCCCTTGACGATTGATTATTGGTAAATTTTAAAGTAAATTTTAAAATTACTTTGGGTCACCCGCTAATACTTCATCTATGCAATGTGTACGTATAGGTTGTAACTTGTAAGTGAAAGAAAGGGAAGAATACATTCTTTCACAATTAAACATTGGATTTGTTCTCTGGATTTTTATGATCTCGCGAATAAAATGATATTGTTTGCAACTGTTTAGCCTCTCGTAATGACAAAAGTCATGGAGGGGATGTAGAGCTTTACGTGGAATGTGAATCATTTAAGGGTCGTTAAATTATACTGTACAACAGTGAAAAAAAAATGGAAATGAGATCATTTATTTGTATCACCCACCGATTTAATGAAAATGACCCTATTTCATTGTATCATTTTGAGAACCACTGGTTCTCTGAACGCATCTTTTACATTTTGTTCAGTCATACATATGCTGTGGTGTTCGGCTCTGTGTTTCCACTTTGATTTTATGAAAAATTTCTTTCATTAATCATTGAAAATAAAATTGTCAGCCATATTTTATAAATCGGTGCTATAAGTGAGTATTACTGAATAACAGCTATCAAATTATGTATATTTCACGGACAACGTCTATATTGTGTGAAATTGCAAATTGATCTATCATTTTCTTATTTTACAGGTTTTTATTGATGTTATGCTACAATGCCAAGAGAGTGCAAAAATTCGCCAGACAGTTTTTGTTATATTTGTGGGACATTAACGTTAAAACAGTATAAAAGGAAGTTCACTTTTCATGTGAAAAAGCTTTATGAATTATACTTCGCATGCAAAGTTGGTGATCAGGACAAGCACTGGGCGCCTCATATCTGCTGTGCGAGATGTACAAGCTCGTTATCTGCATGGTTCAAAGGCACCGTCATGGTCTGGGATTCGGTGTCCCAATGGTATGGAGAGAGCCGCTGGACCATTCAACTGATTGCTATTTCTGCTTAACGAACATCACAGGTTTGAATCTCTTATTTTTCTGAATATACGTCAAATTTGGTGTTTTTAGCACATTTTAGCATATCCTGCTCTGCATAATGTATTACACAATTATGCTATATCAAGTAGTCAACAATGTCTGTTCTCTCACATTACAGGTTGCAACAGAAAAGGGAAAAAGGCTATAATAGTCTACCCAAATCTTCGTTCTGCTATGCGTCCTGTGAAACATTCTACAGATATACCCATCCCTCGTCCTCCAGCTGAAATGCCGACCGATAACACAGAGTCTGACAAATCTGAATCAGACGGCGAATGCTATGAAGCTCAAGTCGTGTCCAAGAAAGAACATCTCATCACGCAGCCTGAACTCAATGATTTGGTCCGTGATTTAATACTTACCAAGCAACAAAGTGAACTGCTGGCCTCACGTCTACGAGAATGGAATCTGCTGGCGGAAGACGTACGAATTACAGCATTCCGAAAGCGCTCCTTGGATTTGCAGGAATATTTCACAATGAAGAACAATGTTTGTTATTGCATTGATATACATGGTCTGTTCGATGCTCTGGGTTTGTGCTATGAACCGAATTAGTGGAGATTGTTCATTGATGAATCTCTGTACAGTGTTAAGGGTGTACTGCTACACAATGGGAACACAATGCCTTCTGTTCCGATCGCTCATTCAGTCGTCTTGAGAGAAACGTATGACAATGTTCCTTTTATTCTGGACTGCATAAAATACAATGAACATGAATGGCTTATGTGCGCAGATTTGAAAGTTGTGGCTATTCTCAATGGATTGCAAACTGGCTATACGAAATACATGTGTTTCCTTTGCAAGTGGGATAACCGAGCAAGGTCTGAACACTACACACACTCAGTATGGCCGCCGCGAGACAATTCCTCACCTGGATCTCACAATGTTATTCACGAACCACTAGTACGAAAGGAAAAGGTTATCTTGCCGCCACTTCACATAAAATTAGGGCTGATGAAACAATTTGCAAAGGCGTTGAAACAGTATAACCCTGCCTTCAAATATCTAAAGGAAAAATTCCCAAAAATAAGTGACGCCAAGATTAAAGGAGGCATATTCGTCGGCCCTCAAATTTGCCAACTCATGCTATACGAACACTTTGAAGCAGTGATGAATGAGGTTGAGTTGGCAGCCTGGGGTGTATTCAAAAACGTGTGTGCAGCGGTCTACTAGGAAAGACTAAATACGACAACTATGCTGCACTTGTGGATCAACTTATCAACTCATACCAACGTCTCGGATGTAAGATGTCACTGAAAATTAATTTTTTGCATTTATTCATCTTATTCCATCTTCCAAAGTGCTCAGCTGCAAAAAATATAAATGTTACCCAATTGAAAAGGCCAAACTAAAGTTTTTTGTCTTGGCCCACATGATCATAAGGTAAACTATAGCATATATTATTATCATGGAATATATTATATAGGGAGCCTATATAGTATATACAATACAACTGTATAGGAGTGTGTTCTGTGTTAATTTTAATTTTCTTTTCATGTGAAAATAATTAAGTGACAATATAATAATAAAAATGCAGCTATTTAGGCTGCAA